>JAXQQM020086589.1:0-30797 GCA_034641835.2 Pinus albicaulis
TCCAAAGCCCAAATGGTGCCCATCTGCCCTGTCAAAATGTGAATCGCCCAAGACTAGTAAATGCACAGTGCCAAGGTAAAAAAGGAGGTAGAAACATGAAAATTTGGTGGCTTTTTTCACTTTTGAGGGACCATTTCTCCTCCAAATTTTCTGAATCTTGATAGGGTTGATGTATTAATCATTATGAAGACAATGGTGGTGGCCATTTTTCATTTGGATGTCCCAAAAAAGAGTGCAGCACCAGTGGCGCTGTGCGTTTGGCAGAATTTTTGCGTGCCAAAATTGCTCAAAAACCAAAAAATGCACTAAAGTGCCAAATGTGCCAAGAACTTGCGAAAATTGTAAGGTTACTTGATGATTAAGTGTTTGAGGCATGAAGAGACACCTCAGCAAGTATGTCTAGCCTCTCCTTCTCCTTTTTCTCGGTTAAAGCTTGAATTTTTGCATGGGCTCATTTGAGCTTGGCCCTTGCAATTTTTTTCCTCACTGACACCTTTGTCCTGCTCTTCAGAAATTTTGAATTTTGAAGGCTTTAGAAACCCTAGGGTAAATGGAATCAGATGAAGGGAGTGAGAGATGAGATGACTATATTGGGCAAATGGAGGGATTGAATGTAAATTAAAACCTAGGTCTATGAAAACCCTAGGATTTAACAATATTTATGACTAATATGTGTTTAGGGACATGATCATGGATTTAGTGCATGAAAATGGGAAGGAAATGGAAACTAGGGTTTCATAGCAAAAATCATTTCAAATCTTTATGGAATGCCAAATATATGAGAAGAGAGGTGATTTAGAGTGCACTTAATGATTTAAAGCCTCTTGAAGAAAGTGGCGAGGAGATTTAGCTTGTTGGAGGTGATGAAACTCTTTAAAACCCTCCCTGGGAAAACATGTAGTTCCAATACAAACACGCAGTGCCACTGGGAAAATGCATAGTGCCAATGTATTTTGGTCAGGAGTTTTTAGGCAAACGCACAACGCCCCTGCAACACTGTTTTTCAAACCACATTTGGCGGCCTTCCCCGTGTCTAAATTGGGCCTAGGATAGCTCATTGAAAATATTATCCTATATAATTTCCAAATATACCTTTGGTTTTCTGTTTAGATTTGATGTTCCTTGTCAAAAAATGATTTTCCCAAGACTGGTAAAAAATTGCTCAATGAGGGTGCAGAAATGTAGAGTGTTGGTGCAGGCAACGTTTGGAGCCATTCCTCAACTCCAAATTGAGCTTAGGATAGCTCATTAGAAATATCTCTCTGATTTTTTATCATTTGACTCCTCAAAAAAGTCATTTCGACACTACAACTATGAGAAAACTTGATTTTTCCAAGGTCACTCTAGAAATGCAGCAAACCTCTTATAGCACCTATATTTGCGACATTTCTGAAAAACCATGATAACTGTGTAAAATCTGAAGGAGGTTTTTCTTCTTGGACCTATGATGGACAAAATACTCTCTCACTTTTATCAAATTCATAATTTTTTTGTCAGAAACATAGTTTGAGGAAAAACTGGCCCTATGAGTGGCAAATGACTTGACTCTTGGAAAGACTTCTTAAAAATTGATGGAGACATGATGTTTATGAGTTTGAAATGACCTCATACTTACTGATATGACCTACCTTATGGCTCATCTGCCCAAATTTCTTGTTTCCATAGCAAACCCTATCTTAGTGGGACTTGAAATTAGGGTTTGGCGCTTGTGAACAATGATGACTTGGGCACCCTTGGGAAAAATGGTTAAGAAACGAAGCGAGGTCAATGAAAATGACGGAGATGAGGTGAAAGTAAAGTAAAATAAGGTGGTATGGGTGGGATGAAAATACCAATGCTAACATCAACTCCAGCTGGGGAAGATAACTCCGAAGGAGGTGTCTAGAACCATAGACCTCTGGGAACTCGTTGATCAGTGCCTTTATCCATTTGGAAATGGAGTCCAATCTGTAAAATAAAACTGAAC
This sequence comes from Pinus albicaulis, assembly GCA_034641835.2. Taxonomy (NCBI): domain Eukaryota; kingdom Viridiplantae; phylum Streptophyta; class Pinopsida; order Pinales; family Pinaceae; genus Pinus; species Pinus albicaulis. The sequence goes on from JAXQQM020086589.1 coordinate 1,967, forward strand.
ATATACTACAAACTTAAATCCACACTAACAGATCATCAAAGCCTTTGGGCCTTCACCTCGGGCTTCAAACCTTGATGAATTCTGTCAACACTTGCTGAAAATAAAATAAAATCAATCTGAAATGATACCAACCTACTCTAATCTACTGCACAATTGTTGATTAGGTGAAATGATCCTTCCAACATAACCAGTCAAGGAGATGACTACTTACTGAGGTTCTTCTCTCACTTTCCTCGAGTAGGTAGAATGATGTACATATAGGAAACTCATAATAAAAACTGAAACGAAGACTTATGCTGACAAACAGGACATCATTCATCTTCTCCAATAATTGCAAAAGACTATCGAAGGGATCTTGAAAATCTTGAAGCATTACCTTGTCTTGAGATCCAACAGCAAAAATACAAGTACTCCCTTCATTCTGATCTGAAAGAACATTTGGTTGTTGATCAATAGGAAGGCATGGCAAAGTATAACCTTCTACTATTTGAGTGTTGGCCACAAATTCCTGAAGCATGAGAAACTTTGATTCTTTCTCTAGCATACTGTCTCTCTTTAAATCATACTCCTCAAATTCATAGTCTATGTCATCCTTAAACAAGAAAAATTCTTCAATATTAACAAACATGACAACCCTATCATCTTCATGAAAGAAAACAATAACTGTTAGCTGATCTCCATGCAGGGAATCAACATCATAAATTGGTTTACTCACAACAATTTCCTGTATAGTTTCATCAAGCTCATGACTATCATCATTGAAACCCAGACTTTCATTTTCAATAATGGAAGATGCTTCAATCGCACATTCTTGACTTTATGAACACTGTAAGAGCTACAACTCTACATTCTCTTGGGTTGTAATATGAATATTCAAGAGCTGATCTGTCTCATCTTTAGATAGAGGAGAAAGTACTTTTTGTTTTCTTTTGATAACACAATAATTGTCTTGTTTCTCTCCTAAACATTCATAAGGGTGTTGAATATCTTCTTTAACCTTTGGAAGATCAAATTTTTGTACTGCTGCAAGAATTGTCTCCTGTGGGAAGTCTTTATGTACATCAAGACAATATACATCATCCTTTTGTTCCATGAGCGAAAACACTTTCTCTTTTTGGTGATGAAAAGGATTTTCATGCAAAGCCTCCAAGATCTCTTCATCCATGAACTCATTATCATCATAATAATCCTCTAGTTTTTGAATGAAAACCTCAAATTGATCACAAAAATTATTAACCAAAAACAAAGAAAGGTAGGACTCCTTGTATTCTTCATAAAATATTGAATGGAAAACTATAAGAGAACAAATACTGGTAGGTGGCAAACCTTCATACCAAGATCATGCTTTTCATTCAAGAGAAGCCATGAAGATATTTAAAAGACAACCTTCAGGAAATTCAACCTTTAAATTACATGTATGCATGTGAAATTTAACGAGATGTAAAGCAGCATAATTCCTATCATCATCTTTAAACATAGGCAAATTCCTTTGCCAATCTACCTTAGGCATTTTATTTGGGAAACGTGGAATGTGATCTCGGATCATGGGAGCATACCTTCTTGCAACAGCTTCCATCTTGAAAATTATTGAAGCTACTGATCTTCATGCAGTGGAGTCACCATGAAGTTTTGATTTTCTATATCTTTTAGTCAATGGAGTCAGCAGGTGAATGGGTCAGCATTCACATGTTTCCAACTGTTTTTCACCATCAACAATTATATCTAAATCTTTGTCATTCTTTCCCAGGGAATATCTGATCTTATCATTCACTAGTATGGTCACCAAAATGTTATCACTTGGATTAAACCTCAGGCTGAGAAAGGAAATTCTGAGGTAACCTCAAACCACACTTAGCCAAGTAGGTAGCCCTACTGGGCCAGGAGAGGGCTCTCTCCGTATGGATCATAGTCAAAATGACTGAGGAAAGAAGATATTAGGCTCGGTATAGTAGCTCATAGTTTTGATTTTGATTGTGTAGGGTTTTGCTAGATCAGGAGGAGTCAAACAGCTAGGGAAAGGTAGGTAGAAGGTTTTGACATTTAAATGATGATTATGGTGAGATGAATATAATGGTGAGGATTTAGGAAGAGCATATGAGATTAATTCTCCCTAAACTGAAGAAAATAGACAAATTATGTAAAATTACCCAAAACAGAGCATGAAAACATGAATTTTGCCTTTTAACTTGAAATTAACCATATCATAGACATGAAAATGGTTTATGAGCTTATAATACATTCATACAAATGATCACAAAGGAAAAACTATGTCAAACCATTCATACCACATGGATCCCAAAGAAATAGCCGCAAATTTGATTAATGTCCAGGCCAAAAACTAAAACAAAAAATATGTCAGTTGAAATGCCAAAGCTCCAAGTGAATCCAAACATTACAATGATTGATGAAATACATCATATAGAACTCAAAACCACTCTTCCTAGCCTCAGGGAGTCGAATCCATGAGATAGGGATCAGTTTCACCTACTCCCAAATAAGAAATTGAAGACTAAGAAGACCAAACAATTTGCCTCTAAAAGAGAGGAAACTAATTCGTTTGACCTCTAGACGACTTATCTAATGTATCTAACATAGATAACAATAAAAATATGACATTTAAATTTATCTTGAAATATTACATCATTAATTTTATCATTTTCCCAAGAAAAAGGTCAAAAAGGAAAACTTTGCTAAAGATGACGAAAATTGCATTTTCCTTGCAAACGGGCAGGGACATGACAAGAAAAATAACCTCTTTTGCAAGAAACTTGTGGAGGCCTTCCTGGTTTCCAAATTTCCCTGTTTCCAAATCAGCTCCATGATAGCTTATTGAAATATCTCTCTGTGTCTAAGCTTCAAAATATGCTCAATTTCCAAATGGTGCCCATATGCTCCGCTTAAAACAAAAGAATCTCCCAATATCGGTAAAAAGCGCAGTCGCCAAGGTCAAAAAGGAGGCGTAAACATGAAAATTTGGTGGTTTTTTTTCACTTTTGAGGACCATTTTCCTCCAAATATTCTGAAACTTTCTAGGGTTGATGCCTTCATCATTATGAGCACACAAATTTGGTCAAGTTTTGTGTGCCAAAATTGCTCAAAAACCCAAAAATGCAATAAAGTGTCAAATGTGCCAAAAGCTTACGAAAATTGTAAGGTTAATTTTTGATCAAGTGTTTGAGGCATGAAGAGACACCTCAGCAAGTATGTCTAGCCTCTCCTTCTCCTTTTTCTCAGTCAAAGCTTGAATTTTTGCATGGGCTCATTTGAGGTTGGCCCTTGAAATTTTATTCCTCAATGACACCTCTATCCTCCTCTTTAGACATTTTTAATTTTGAAGGCATTGGAAATCCTAGGGTAAATGGAATGAGATGAACAGAGTGAGAGATGAGATGACTAGCTTAGGAAAATGGAGGGAGTGAATGTAAATGAAAACCTAGGTCTATGAAAACCCTAGGATTTAACAATATTTATGACAGATATGTGTTTAGGGACATGATCATGAATTTAGTGCATGAAAATGGGAAGGAAATGGAAACTAGGGTTTAGGAAGGAAATGAAAACTAGGGTTTCATAGCAAAAATCATTTCAAATATTTATGGAACACCAAATATATGAGAAGAGAGGTGATTTATAGTGCACTTACTACTTTAAAGCCTCTTGAAGAAATTGGTGAGGAGATTAAGCTTCCTGAAGGTGATGAAACTCTTTAAAACCCTTCCTGGACAAATGCACAACACCAAGAAAAACGTGCAACACCATTGGGAAAACGCATGGCGCCAATGTATTTTGGTTAGGAGTTTTCGAGAAAACGTGCAACGCTGCTGGGTAAACTCGTAGCACCAAGGAAAACGCGCAACGCCCCTGTAGCACCATTTTAGAGACCACATTTGGAGGCCTTCCCGGTGTCCAAAATGGGCCTAGGATATCTCGTTGGAAATCATATCCTATCTAATTTCCAAATATACCTTTGTTTTTCTATTTGGAGTTGATTTTCCTTGTTAAAAGTTGATTTTCCCAAGACTGGTAAAAAGGTGTTGAATGAGGGTGCAAAAATGCAGAGTGTTGGTGAAAGCTACTTTTGGAGGCCTTCCTCAACTCCAAATTAAGCTTATGATAGCTCATTGAAAATATCTCTCTGTCTAGTTATCATTTGAGTCATTAAGCAAGTCATTTGTTTTAGTCATCAGTAATTTTTTCCTTTCATAGATGACTAAATAATTTCCTTAGATTTTTAGAAACAAAGTTCATGAACATTGTGAGTTCTAGAAATCTCATTTCCTTCATCATCCTTAAGATTATTTTTCACTATTTCATCATTCCATCATGTCAAGCTCTGTTTACCAGTCCCAGAAAACCCATTAGGGGCTCATGCCACTCATTTTTTGTCTATATCTTGTAACCTTTGACATAAATCCTCTATTTTTGTTTTTCCTAAACTCCACTGCTACGTAAGGCCACTGATCAAATAGCATTGTTGTGTCTCTCAAAATACTCCCAAACACTGATGGTCTCAAACTATATCTGTAGGCTCTTTAGATAAATCAAGTACATTTGATTTTGGATCTCCAATACATTAGTTTATCATAAAATCTATCTTACACTTGATGATCCCAATTTCTAGGTCTCAGTCCAAAATCCAAGTCCAAGAAATCTTCCACTAGGTCACTTAGGGTTTCACAAATTCATAGGGTGGATTTGGTACCCTACAAACTCTATTTTTCCTGTATGAACAAACTGCATTCAAAGAAGAAAAAGACAGGTGATCTTGTCCAAACTAATCAAAAAGGTCATTCAAAGAAGGATTTTTGGCCTAAAGCACAAATATTGCAAGGGGACAGCTACCCTTTGCTCACATTTCTACAAGAGGATCAAATGGCCATCAGACTAGCAATGGGTAAGTTAAAATGGAAAATCATCACAAGAAGACAATCCACATTAAAGAAGAGAAGGCAGCAAGGCCTATGTTTTGGAGAATCAAGGTTTGTAACTGTTTTGGAAAAACAAGTAAATTAGTCCAAGGGCTACAGAAACAAGGGTCACCTCAACTCCATCAGTGCACTATTGAAGGTCTTTAGAAATAATAAATGATGTTTAAAAGGTTTTTGAGAACTTAGAAGACAACATTATTTACTTTTTTCTAATAGCCCTAAAACCTATAAGTTTGGGGAGATGGAAAAAAATGGTCAAATGATGAAAAAGGGCCTCCTTCATAACAGCAGATGGCATGTTAAGGTTTCAAGCTTCCCTCTAGGGTTTGAAATTGAGGCACTAATTCCACCTCATCAAAAGGTAAAATCAGAGGTCTTAAAGGGATCAAAGGAGGCAGACATAAGCTATACTTCACTACACCCAAAGGAAGAAAGATGTCAAAGAGTATCAGTGCAAAGGTTTTGACTTCTCAAAAGAATAGTCGGAGGAATTTTAAAATGGTCAAAGGAGGCAAGCACGAGGTAAAATTTCCCAAGGAGGTAATTATGACAAGCATAGGTTCATTGTTGAAAAAATGAAGTGTTAAACTCCAAAAGAATAGTGATCAAAGGCAGAAGTTGTGTAGGCACCTGCAAAAACAGAAGTGGCCAAGGGGAAGACACAAAAATGGTTCAAATTGCTCACCTCCCCCACCAGAGATATATCATTGTCAAACTGGTCTGAGGAAAAAAACATATGATTGGTCTAAAAAGCAGTAAAACCCCAACAAAGGTCTCCTTATGAAAATTATATTTTGCAAGAGATAGATTAGCCATGAATGACACTCCTACAGAACTGTCAAGGATGGCTACCCATAGGAAGATTGGTAAGGACAAAAAAAACTCATCTCTCTCACAATGATGGCACACACGAAGGCTAGAGGGGTTGTTGATGCTTGCTGCTAGGGTTTTTACACCAAAAAAGGTCTCCACTGCTTCACAGTAAAAAATATGACAGAATGGTAGTAGAGGAAGGGCAAAAATCTTCTTTCAATCTCTCCACCAAGCAAAAAAAGGCATAAAGGATGCAAGACTGAAGAACCCAAGGTGAAAGTGCCAATATGGTCACAAGCTTACTATTTACAAGTTTTGAAGTTCACAAGAAGGAAAAAGTGAAAGAAGACCTTCAAGAAGCATTAATTTCACTATCTACCTATTTTCATCAAACTTTGTCAGAATAACCTTGTTTGGAACGGCTCATGGTTTCGAGTGTGGGTAAAGGGAACATGTTTGATCTTGTTGAATAGGTTTCCAGTCTAAGGAGATCATCAAGATGATCCAATAGGAAAAAAACCATTGTTTGAGACTCTGCCACCTACAAGACCAAAAAAGGCCAAAAAGACAAGTGAAAATTGTGAGAATGAAATAAAACTTTAGAAAGTGGGTTAGCTCATGGAATATTTTTCAAAAAATAATATAAGACCCTTCTTCACCTCCTCCCCCAAATCATTTTTGTTTTTGAACGAGAAGAAGAGCCATTGAAAGAAATTTTTAAGGGTTTTCTGCAAAACTGTTATAAATTTCAGGTGCTATGCACCGACGGAGGCGCTACGCACCTGACCGTCGGTGCTGCGCATAGAGGGGGTGGATTCAGTTCAAAATTACACTGTGCTACGCACTGGGAGGGCGACACTATGCACCGGCCAGGGCACTACACACAGGCTCAAATTGGCCCGACCTGAACGACCAGTCGGGTGGCGCTACACACCGGCAGTCTTTGTCAAATTTGCTGAAAAATTTTCCTAAATCCAGATTTTTTGCCTCCAAGCCCCTGCACAAAGTTAGATAAGGTTGGTTTTCTTTCTTCCTTTCCCTCTAAGTGATATTTTTCATAATCTAGGAAGGTATTTAAAACCTAATGTGACCAAACCCTAATCTGCATGAAAATCAAATTATTGACCTTCTAGGGCAAGGTTTGCAAATTTGAGAGTTCTCATTTGTGTCAAGACACTCAATACCAACAACCCTCCTTCTAAAAATCTGAAACTTTCCTAGAACTATTTCATTTTGCCCTCATTTGCTAAAAAAATTCCCTCACATCACTCATTTTCGCTCCCTACCCCTAAAAGCTCTCATCAAGAAACAAAACACTTTGTTCAAGGATATAATCAACTACCATGTCTGAGGAAGAGATCAGTACCAGCAATGATGAAGGCCAAGGGCCTATCAAGCCAAAACAGAAGGGAGGAAGGGTTAATAAGTTTGAGCCTTTAGATACCATTCAAATCACCTCTTCTCCCATGATCCTTGCATGTTTTCAAGATGTTGGATGCTATTAGTTTCGTGAGAGGGTTAAACAGGTCCAAAGCCACTCAGACTTGACTAGGTTGTTCATTCTCAGCCTACAAAACCACCAAGTCAACCTAGCAAGAGTAAAATTTGAATTATCATCCGAATCCATTTCTAAAGCCACAAGAATACTAGATGTTGGTGAGAGATGGTTTAAACAGAAGAAATTGGACTTGAGCTACTATGAGCCCTTCCTCAAACCTAGCTGTCAACAAGGCTACAAGGTTGTTTTCCCCCCCTCTCACCTGCTAGAGAGATATGCCTTGCTGATGAGGTAGATTATCAAGTACTTTACTTGTGAGGGGAGGTACTCCAGGGTTTATTCATATCACATAAGGCTACTAATGCACATCACCAGGGTTAAATTGCTAAACCTACCATACTATCTCTACTGGAGCATTGACAAAATGGCTTCAGTGGTCAAGAAGAGGAGTTATGCCCACCAAACGTAGAGCCTTTTTCACCACTCCTTGGTTAAAATGTTTGTTTTTCACTAGCTGGAGCAGCAGGGAATCCCTTGGGAAGTTTTTATCTCACATGATGTATTTGCAAATACCCAAGCCTTCATTCAAAAAAATTTCCCCTCCACTTCACACTCACTTACCTCCACTCCTCCATCACCTCCACCTATGCCTTCTACAGAAGAAAACCTACCTCTTTCCTCTTCTCCTGATGAATCAAGTGAAGATGATGATAGTGGTGATGATGAACAAGCAGGTGGCAGTAGCAATATAGAACAAACATATGACAGTGAGAATGAGGGAAACAATGAGGCAAGTACAAAGATTAATGAAGAAGAAGATGATGACAATAGCTCTAAGGAACAAGAAGATGATGATGGAAGTGATGAAGACAGTAGGGCAATAATAGAATCTAATGAAGAAGAGAAGGATGATGATGATAAGGAAGAGGAAGATGAACATGACAGTCAAGAAGAGGAAAACAGTGAGCACTTGGAGAAAGATAGTGATAGAAATGACACAAATGAATCCCTCCAAAGTGCATAAAAGGATGATGCTAATGAACAAGATGAAGACCAAGACGACAATGAAGAAAATAATGAAGATGACAGTCAGCAAGAAGATGCACAAGAAAGCCAAGAGAAAAATATGCAGGAGCATGAAAATCAACACAATAATAGTGCAAACAGTGATGAAATGAATGAAGATGGTGAACTTGAGGAAACAGAGGGAGATGATGAGGAAATAGAAGACCAAGAACAGGCAGATAATGAGGCTAAAATAGCTTTTGAAGAGGTGGGAAGTGACCAAGGCAATAGCACAAATGAAACAGTCAGTGATGAGAAAGGAAATAGTCATGACATTCATGACAGTTGTCATGACTGTCATGACACTAATCAGCCTCTAAATTACAAAGAAAATAAAAGTGACAGTGCGGTAAATGACAAAGAAGAGGACCTTAGTGAAGGACAGAGCCAAAGTGCAGCAAGTGAAGAAGGTAATGATTCATTTGAAGGCCAAAGTGACAGTGTAGAAAATAGTGAAGAAGATAATGATGATGATGAGGCTAAAGATCAAGAAATCAGTGACCCAATGGGGCATAAGGTGACTCATGGAAGCCATGGAAAAAATGAGAAAGCTGGTGACAATAACAAGGGTCAAGGCAGTGGTGGAAACACCTCCAAAACCATCATCACCCCTCTCACATGCACATACCACAAAGGAAAAAGAGATGTGTTTGCTGCCTCAAAAAGGAAAAGGGCCATCTCTCCTTCAGCTATCAAGCACAAGGACAAAGGCAAGGAAAGCATGAAAAAATGTGAGCAGCAAGTAAAGGTAAGGAGAAGCAAAAGAATCAAGAAGACTTCTCAAGAGCCTTAATTCATTGATCTAGACAGTGACAATGAGGACAAAGAGATGACCACAAGATTGCTACTCTTGGAAAAAGATGCACAGCTTACGGACTGGGAAAGAGAGTTTGAGATGGTACAACGTGTCATTCACTATTACAAAGGGGAGCATAAGCATTTCAAGGAGGTAAAGAGAGGCCTTGCTCTACAAAAGAAAATTACCAAGAATTATGCAAGTAAAACATGCTTGCTTGTGCCAAACTAAAAAAGGCCCTCATGGAGCTAGAAAACCTAAAAAGAGAAAAATAGCATGATGGCCTTGGATTTTTGGTTGAGGCTTCTCAACAGGTGTCCAAGACCTCTTAAGGGACCTCTCCACCAATTTTGGGCCAAATTGAAGCAAATTTTGAGGTCTCTGTGCACAACACCCTAGGCGCTATGCACAAAATTGGTGCATCCTCAGCTCACAAAATTTTAATTTTTGGATTCCTCACATCACCACCAATTTTATCACCAAATTTCAGATCATATAGAGCATTTTTGAGCCCCCAAAAGGTTAAAACACATCAAAATTTTGACCTTTCTGTCTCATTTTCAAACCAGCCATTGTGTACAGAGTAATGTTGGGAAGATTGGTTTTTGAATAGATAAATGGAACCCACTCAGCATAACTTAAGCATTTCTGGAAAGTAGACTCATCAGGATTTCCAACGAGCCATCACAGAGCTAAATTTGGTATCGGGAAGGGGTCCAAAAATCAACCACAAGAGACCCTATTTTATGTTGAAGTGGCGCTACCCACAGAGGCTGTCTAGTGTGTTTTGGACCAAAAGTCAATTAAACACACTCATTTATTGCAAATAGATATTTTTGAGTTTTTTGAGGCAAATTACTCTAGAATTAGGTGCAAGTAGTTATTTTTGCATTTATTTCTTAATATATTATGTGCCTTGGACCTTGCATGGTCTCTTAGCCATAAATGACATTTATGGTTAAATTTGACATTTTCCTACCACATTTAGGGTTTTAGTCCTCCTTTTCTCCATAAATAGAGCATGAGGCCCCTATGTATTTTTTTGGAATTTGATGAGCTTGAAGAGCAATAGACATGGTTTTATGAGCTTGGAGAAGAAATTGGTTTTGTGAAGTGGATGACTGGCTTGTTTGGCTTGATGATGGAGAAGCTTGTTTGTGGGATTCCTTAGCTTGGTGAATGGTGATATCTTCTTAACTTGTTCATGTTTTCTTGTTCTCATTATGTTTCATGCTTCTTGATTGCTATAAATAAGAAAGTTATAGGCTGAGACATGCTCTTTGAGGCACCTCAGTCCTCCTGTTTGTTATAGCTTTGATGTTTTCCTCTTTTGGTCATCTTAAGAAATTCTTGATTGCTCCTTAGGTCCACCAAAACTTGTTCTTTTTTCATGTATGGTTAGTATGCTAGTTTAAAAGTATGATTCATGGTATGCCCTGCTTATTTGAAGCTTTCAAAACCCTATCTTGAAGCCTTTCTGTGGAATATTGATTGTTAGGTTAAGTCAAAGAGGTCTCGTTCAATCTTGCCCTTTGTCCATGCTTACCAATTTGTTTCAGAGTTCTCAATAGCTTGATATATGATGTTTTAGGAGTTCCCTCTTCATAAATTGAGTTATTTGTTTTATCTTATATGTTTTCCCAAACTATGAAGGTGAATTTCTAAAGTTAGAAGCTCTTATGCTTTCTATGTTCATTCGAATGTTTATCTTGGATATTTATCAGTTTAAGTATTTTTCGTTGAGCTTAATGGTTTTCCCTACCTAATGAGTTGTAGCTTTTAACTATATGTATTTAATACCTCCTTGTTTTTCCCAAACTTGATGTTCACTACAACTCATACATCACCTTAAGGATCCATTAACCTTGATAAATTGGCCCTACAACACACTCTGTTTCATCATTTAGACACTCTTGACTTCATTTGAATCCATATCCCAATGGCTTTGATAGACTCTCACTCCACCTATTCCACTTGACCATCTTACCCAACCAAAACAATCAACAGACCCTACACTTAACAACTAGCCTAAATCAAAACCCTAGAGCAAAAAGAACACATCCTTTGCACCCAATAGAGAGATCCCTCTCTGAGTCCAGGAAGGGTAGGTCCTTGGACTCTAAAGACTGGTTCCATGTTACCCTGTCATTTGGTCTACCAATCTGCCAAATCACAGGAAACTAACAATTTGGACACTAAAGCTATGAGAAAACTTGATTTTTCCAAGGTCACTCCAGAAATGCAGCAAACCTCTTGTAGCACCTGTATTTGTGACATTTCTAAAAAATGATGATACCTGTGTAAAAACTAAAGGTGATTTTTCTTCTTGGACATATGATGGACAAAATCCTCTCTCACTTTCATCAAATTCATATTTTTTTGGTCAGAAACATAGTTTGAAGCAAAATTGGCCCTATGAGTGGCAAATGACTTGACTCTTGGAAAGACTTCTTAAAAAATGATGGAGACATGATGTTTATGAGTTTGAAATGACCTCATACTTACTGGTATGACCTACCTTATGGCTCATCTTCTCAAATGTCTTGTTTCCATATCAAACCCTAGCTTAGTGGGACATGAAATTAGGGTTTGGTGCTTGTGAACAATGATGACTTGGGCACCCTTGGGAAAAATGGTTAAGAAACGAAGCGAGGTAAATGAAAATGATGGAGATGAGGTGAAATTAAAGTAAAGTAAGGTGGGATGGGTGGGATGCAAATATCAGTGCTAACAGGACCAACCAATAAATATTGGTAATTAAAAAATTTTCACGCCATCTCGTGCTCTTAAGGAGAAGAATCGCCTCCCCAAATATTAAGTAACCTATTTAAGGTTGATGCTAATCAAATTTTTTATAAAACTGATTAATTGATGGATAGGAGGTCTCATTATGAGCTGACCTACCATGGTCATGAGTCGTAACTTTTCAAGAACGAAATTATCGCTATTGGTTACCAAGCCAGGGTAATGGCTTTTAGTTGGAAATCCGGAAGACAAGAGGTCTCATCACAAGCCGACTTATTCTTTCTTGTTAGTTCTTGTGGATGGAAATTTCATTAGCTAGTTACCAACCTGGGAAAGTGGCTTTCAATTAATTTCAAAACAAATGTAAAATTTTTCCGAACGACTCAGAATCTATATCTAATGGTTGGGACATAGGAATTTTGTGTGGTTAAAAAGGCATACCTGTCGAGGCTATTGATGCCTACTGGCAGCAGGGCCATGCCTATGGTATTAAAGTTAACTTTACACTATGATTTACTTGGTTGTTTTTGTCTTTCCTGAATTCATTATCATATATCTTTGAGAATGGCTTTAATATCCTTCTAGTGTTATGCCCTGGGGTTATATCCTTTTGGAACAATTTAATTTTATGGATGTGGAACCCTTAGTGCAGGTACTTCACCTTGCCTAGAAAAGAGGAGCTTCAAATATATGTGGATAATGGTAAGATGGTCACTATGGAAAAGTATTATTATGACTACTTTTAACACCATGGCTTTCAAATCATGTCACTCATATTTACAATGAAAATATTAAAGTAAAACTTCTTATCAAGGATGCCCCAAAGATGTTTGTGTAAATTTTAATAGTTGGCTATTTTATTCAAGTAATAACACTGTCCTTGCAATTTGGTATTCCTATGATAACTTTTGTGTTAGATTTATTTGAAACTAGTCTAAATAAGGAAAGATTCCAATAGAAACTCTATTTTTGGAACAAATTCTATATCTAGTGGAGGAAATATTGATCACAAAAAATTGCAGGAACATTATTACAAATGTACATATATGTTTTAATCTTGTTTTTTTGCAAGGGAGAGGCAATACAACAATTGATTTTCTTGTATGAGGACATGCAAGAAGGTTAGCATGGGGGATGTTGGGCCTCTATTTTTCCTTGATTTGTATCACATGTTACTTGAATATCTCATGCGTTTGTTTATTTTGAACAGTTATTGTCGTATTTTTATGCAGTCTCGGAGATAATAGAGAGAATATTTGTTATTCCCATGATTTAACGAGATTTAAACATTAAAAGAATCACCAATAATAATTTGTATGTTTGAAGGTTTGAAATTGAGTTGATTATATGCATAGGCCAACATGCCTTGATCCTGCATCCACCTTCCTGTACTACGCAACAAGTTCATGTACCACGTATTCCTCCACCAGCACTCCTACACTAGCATTCCTGCATCGATTTGTGGATTTGAATACGGTATAGGTCAAAAAACCTCCTCATCAGCTCAAAGGAGAAGATAAATATGGAAGGAATACAAATACCTAAACTAAACCTACTTCTGCCAAGGTAACGCACCCCTATAACAGCACAAGAGCGTTATAATGCGCCTGATCAATGAATAGGCCGTGTTAGTGGCTAGGGAAACACTCTGTTTACACTAGAGGGCAGCGTTACCCATGTTTTGAGTTTGAAACAGGAAAAAACCATGGAGAATTATTTGAATTTCCAGCTTTTTCTCACAGAGAGTCAGTACAAAATAGAAACTGCAAAGCACTAGTCTCTTATTAGGCCTTGCCAAAAACAATTGAAATCTCAAGGAAGAAAAAAGCATGGGAAGTTGAGGAAACATCTTGGTTTTTTCTATTTAGAATTGGTGGAAGGAGAAGGGAAATGATTTCTCTCTCCATCTCCTATAAAATGGAGCTGAAGGCTCTTGGTTCAAGGTCGAAGGATTGTCAAAGTTTTGAATACTTGTGAAGCAGAGCATTATTGTTGTAGTGTGAAGGTCAAAAATCAAAGAGGTTCATTGAGAACTTGTTGATCAAGACATCACCACATTGAGAGATAGAGAGATTGGAAGGCTGAGGAGGGCTTGGTACAACCAACGGTTGTAATCCTCCTTTTTATAAAACAATAGAACTGTATCTTTTTTTTCCATTCTATGCGTTGATGTTGTTATTGTTCTTCAATTACTTATATAGCATGAGATGAATGGCTTAGATGTGCATTGTTTAAATGTTTATCATATATTAACTTAATTGATAGGAAGTGTATGTTGTGGTAGAGATTACACGAGTGCTTTAATTGACCACAGGGTCGAGATTTGGAGTTGGTGAAGGAGGATCCCTACTTCACTGCTTAGTGCTCTCCAGAACACTTCAAGATCAGAAAAGAGGTAATCTTCCATCTTATTCCATCAAGTTGTTTAAGTTGATATGAACATGTATGTATCTTCTTTGTGAACTATGAAGCTAATCTTACTGTATGCCTCAGACACCGGAAAGCCCTGAGAGGGATATTAGAGAACCAACAACCCAAGCATTTTACCCTATAGCAGAATTGGTGACTCCACTGGGGAGTTTAACCCCTAGTTTCCAGATTTTTTCCTTCCTTCTTTCCTCTATTCACATATACTTCTGACTAGCTTTTATGCCTAGTAAACATTTCAAAAGCTCGCAGAGTTTCTCTTTTTGGCCATCTGAAGAACTTTACCCTGGCTAACGTTGTCTTTGTCAGTATTCCAAAGTGTTATAACATGGCCTAGCTTTGCTTACAGTGCATTAGTTTCTGCATTAACGTTGTCTCTGCTCAGAACCAGTGCGTTACTCAGCCAAAAAATTGTTGTTCACCCCTATGCTATGTTCCTTTTTGGTTGCAGAGTTTTGGCCATTAGAACCACTTCTTGACTGAATCCCTGTGCTTTTTTACTAGCTGGCATCGCTATTTGTTTGTTCTTGTTTAAAAAGTTAGTGTTGAATGCATTTACTTTTTAGAAGAAATTTTTTTTTAGTTTTTCTGCATCTAGCTGAATTAATTCTGAAAATTTCAGTTAAAAGACTTTTGAGATGAGGTAAATAGATGTCTAAATCTTTAAGGTTGAACTTTTCTATTTGAATGTTAGTGCATGGATGTTGAAAGGAAACCTCTCCTTGTAGAAATACTCTTCATCGAATTGAATATTTAGAGCATATTTTTGCATGGTTTCTTGAGTCAGAGTCTCATTACATTTCATACGTCCACTCCCCCTCCACAAGACTAATAATCAAGTACACTAAGAATCAAGAGATAATAAAATCAATCACATTACTCTTTTTTGAGCTCACACAAACAGTAGTTCAGGCTAGGATCTTGGGGTAGGAAAAGTGAGAAAATCACCCAAGATCTCAAAACTTGAAACTAGAGTCATTAACGAGCGAAATCCTACTACACTCATATTATCGGGACCGTTCCTTTACCGGAGCTCAGTGCGAGACAACACTTGGGTGCACAAGAAGGTAGCCCGCCTTCGACTGCATCCGGTGGGTGTGTTATATATTGGGGTTCCCTTCGGGGATGTCGAAACTAGATCGGGGATCTAGGTATTTTTCCCATATAGCACACTGTCCTTGACCGTGGACCCCCCTGATGATGTCTGTGATTTGAGGTATCTTTAGTGGCCATACTTTTTAGGGACTTACACAAGGTGACTGGGACAGGCTGTCCTGGTACCTAAAACAGACGGACCCACTCTGTCTTCGGTCTTTAGGAGGGTACTCGTCTTCACGAGAGTGCTTACACCTATCGTCTGAGGTTCAGGCGAAGCTCTAGAGTGACCGTAACTGTACTTTCGACCAACCCTCTCTGTATACTATTGTGATACTGGATTTCATCACCAGCAAACAGTAGTACTCAGACAGGGCGCCCTATTCTAGCTGCTTGCTGATTGATTTTAGAGAGTCCTTTTTTATTTTTTCTTTTTTAGGTGTGTGGTTACGATCATTGAGACTTTATAATACATCACAATTTATTAAAATTTGTTAAAACGAAACAGGTCACCGTGGAATCATCCGACCCACACTGTCTGTCTCGACGACAACAAGGTCTACCTCCTCTGACTCTTGAGGAAGAACTAAACCTTGGTGAACCCGTGCCTTCTGCAAAAGAGCAGTCTCCATTGACAAACCCTGATTTTCACATAGCCTCATATCATACAGAATTTCCAAAGGACCCTTTCACGGAAGGTGTCGTACCTCATTACAATCCCCCACTCACTGATTCGTTGGGGCCTGTGATAATTCAGATTCCACCACACCAAGACATGTCTTCAGCTGCACAAACATCCATTTCACAACCGGAATCCACAGGGTCGATACCAATGGCAACCATCCCAGGTTCACCACCATCCTCCCCACTAGTTATCAGTTCTATGCCATCACTTGATAACCCCAGTAGTCAACTTATGACTAGTCCCAACCCTATGGTCATCACAACTGTAAGTAACTCGCCGAGTCCTTCGGGATCTACTCCTACCGTGACCATGTTGGGACCTACGGTTGCCCCTCCCACGAGTGGGACTACTTCAGTTCCTTTTAGCAACCCTTTCGGTTGGAACCCTTTGTTGAGTTCAAACCCCTTGGCCACCATACCAGGGGGCAATGTCACCAGCACGCAAATAACAGGGGACATTTCACTACCCCTGCAATCGTTAGGACAAACCGGATAATCTATTTTTAACACTATTCCCTTAAGTGGTTTAAATATCGGTGTAGGGTCTATGCCGTTGCCGAACTATGCAAGTAGTAGCATGCCTTCGGGAAGCTCTATTGCATCCATATGGACTAACCCACCCCAACCTACATTTGGAATGGGAGGGCACTTTTATACTGGGGGAAACCAACCATTTGCCCCACAATTCAATGTGCCCTATGGACAACAACCATATATCCCTACCCCTCCACCTATAGGAAATTTTTATCAAAGTCCTACTTATCCTACTGGTAACACATTTATGGGCGGACCCTATGGTCCACTTAGTCAACCAATACTTCCTTGGTTAGATTCGGGGGCAAACCCGAAATTGCCATTTTTGGCAGCTCTAGACATTCCCGACATCTATAAACTAACTAATGACCCCATCAATCACAACCCGCTCTGGCCTCCAGTACCGCACAAGATTCCTTCTGACATCCCAAATTTTGATGGGAAATAAGGGGAAGACGCAGCCGCACACATCACCACCTTTCATTTATGGTCTATATCTAATTCCATGGTGGATGATAGTGTCCGGCTTCGACTGTTTCCCCGCGCCCTTACAGGCAATGCCACCAAGTGGTATATTGAATTGCCATGCGCCGCCATAAACACTTTTGGCACTTTAGCGACGGAGTTTCTAAAGAACTTCCAATTACCAATCAGATTTGAAACCGGAACGGAACTGTTAACCTCGCTGCGCCAAGACACCGCCACCCACATCTCTGATCACATTCATGAATGGAGGTGTAGGAGGAGGCTAGTCAAAGCGCCAATCCCGGATCATCTTCTATCTAATTGGTTTTGTAAGTCTCTCTTACCCCACATATCTAAAGACATTGGCCTTTCCGGTGCGGTTACAAAAGATCAATGCATTCGTCGTGCCCAACATTTGGATTTAATCTATTCACAATCTAGCACGCTATATGATTTACTCCCTAATGCCCCTGGTAACCCAAATCCTCCAGCTACTCAGAAAATCAGAGCTCACGCCGACGGTCTCGTTGGCACAATCTCTGGTGTAGCCACAAAACAGTTTCGGGGACAAACCTCCCAGCCATCCTCGGCTGCCACCGCCCCTAACCAAACGACTAATCTTCCTACCGCTGAGGTAAATTCTGTGCAAACTTCACAAAAACCTAGTGGAAAGAATAAGAAGAACAAGAAAAAGACATCTTCTTCGGAAGAGAAGTTGGACAATCAGAATAATCCTAATCAGAAAAATGTTGCCAAAAACAACAAAGGGAAAGATAAACCCATGAAATTTCCTTGCAAGATCTGTGCAAAGGACCACTTGACATACAAATTTCCTTGGCTGCAGGAATGCACCGATTTTATCGCAAACAAGGATTCTAGGCGAACACCTGCCGTTCTTCATAATCCTTTCCCTAATCAACAACAACAACACCAACACATGGTTGACAACCCGCCACAACCCTAGCAACGGGGCAATGGTGGTTCACATCCTTCCGGTGAAGGATCATCTGCCATTCATGGGATTGAGAATGTTGAACTTCAAACACGAGCCAAGCTTTATGGAAATCCTACCATCGATGCTCAAGAACCCGGTACTAGTTCAACTCCACCGCTGCCCAATGATCTGCATATCGAACGGCCTACTACTGATCCCGTGATTCGTCCCCCCAAAGGGACACTTCGACGCACGACTCATAACACCTCTGCACTTGCAGCCCAAAACTACAACATTGTAGAAGATTTGGCACATGCATCGTCATCTATGTCTGCTCTCGAAGTATTGCAAACTTTTCCAGCACAAAGGAAAGCCTTTCTTTCGGCCATTGATGGAATAGACACCCAGGATTCCATGCTAGCTATCTTTGATATGGAAAAATCTCAAACTCGCCTCTCACACCAACTCGCATTCCAAGTGCAGGTTGTGTCAAAAGGGAGACCAACCATCACACTATCATTGACGAAGGTGCTTCGACCTGCGTTATGTCACAAGATTGCTGGCTCGCTTTAGGTTCTCCTACCTTAACATCGCCATCGAATTCCCTCAAAGCTTTCGATGGCCACATGTTCCTCCCAAAATGATATCTTGCTAGCTTTCCCATCACTCTGAGTGGAAAAATGATAACCATGGATGTTGAAGTCGTAGATCGACATCTCGACTATAAACTATTGCTCGGTCGCAGTTGGTCTTATGCCATGACCGCCATTGTTTCTTCGGTCTTCCGACTCGTCCTATTTCCATTGGATGGGAAAATAGTCACAGTGGATCAGTTAACCTTCTGCACCCTTGATTATACCACATTACCAAGTAGCACTGTACACCTAATAGGAGGCTTTCCTGACTCTTACATCAGTATTGGTACCGGTCTTCTGAAGGCATCTTCCCTACTGGGTTGTTTTCCTCTCTCGCCGCCAGAGATCCCAAATATGGTTGCAATGATATCCACCACTTTGGATGGCTCTATCGACCCATGGATCCTCCTAGCACCTTTAGACATTGATTCCTATGGAGATCATATGCCGCTCTCACCAGCCGAGTTGGCCTAACAAGCCATCCAAATTACATCTGAACCCTCCACTGCTATGGTTTTGACCGAAGGTACAAACCTCCCACCCATCATAGTTCTCTCTAAGGATCTCCTTAATGAAGTCTTGCCTACAGATGAAGCTATTCAAGAGATCATGTCTCTAGAAGAACGACCTTGGGGAGAGTTTCACCATCGCGCTTCGATGATCGACTCAGATGTGATAAATACTGAAATCCCATCCTTTGACCCACCTGAGATGGTTCCCTCCGCTTACACGACTGTTCAAACTATTGATTCAGAAGGGAACATGGGTAATCTTTCTAAGACAATGCTCATTGATATCCCAGTCAAAATGGGTATCGTGGAAAATATTCAGATTGGAGCAGATTGCAATCCTGAGGAAATTGCGTGCTTCACATCCCTTTTCAAGGAATTCCGCAATGTATTCGCTTGGTCTTATGATGAAATGCCTAGCATAGATCCATCTATCGTCAAGCATGAAATCAAGATTTATGATAATGCCAATCCAATTCAGTAGTGACTCAGGCCTGTCCACCCACATAAAGTGGCCACCATCAAAATTGAGGTAGAAAAACTTTTAAACAATGCTTTCATCTATCCCGTTCCTTTGACAGAATGGGTTTCCAATCCAGTTTCCGTAGATAAAAAACAAGGCACCATTTGAGTTTGTGTTGACTATCACGATCTAAACGTTGCTTGTCCCAAAGACAATCATCCTATGCCATTCATAGATCATATTCTCGACAATTGTGCCGGATGTGAATCTTTTTCCTTCATGGATGGATTCTCGGGCTATAACCAGATTGCAATTAAAAAGAATACTAGCATAAAACTGCTTTTATCTATCCTTGGGGCACATTTTCATATCGTAAACTCCCATTATGTCTGAAGAATGCTGGAGCAACTTTTCAGTGGGCTATGGACTACGCTTTCCATGACATTCGACAAATTGTACAGGCTTACTTGGATGACCTTCCGGCCCATTCCAAGAAACGACGTGATCACCTTGCTCATCTGAAAGAAATTTTTGCTAGGTGTAGATTCTACAATATATGTCTGAATCCCCATAAGTGCATATTCATGGTCAATTCCGAACATCTGTTAGGTTTCATTGTCTCCAAGCATGGGATTAGGGTTGATCCCGATAAGGTTAAAGCAATTTTTGAATTTCCGGCACCACAATCCATCCCCCAACTCCAACGTTTGCAAGGGAAGGCAAAATTTTTACGTCGATTCATTGTTAACTATGCCGAGATGACGAAAGGATTTATGCGATTATTGAAGAAGGGAACACTATACTTGTGGGATGACCAAGCTCAACGGTCATTTGATGCTTTAAAACACGCACTTGTTTCAGCCCCACTCCTTAGTGCCCCCGACTACTCACGTGACTTTCTCCTCTTCCTGGCAGCCTCACCATTCTCACTTGGAATGGTTCTGGTTCAAGTTCACAATGACGACAGTGAACATGTGATATACTATTTGTCAAAAGGTCTAATCGGACCCAAAATACGTTATTCACATGTGGAGAAACTTTCTTTGGCGGTATTTTTTTCCGTCACTCGACTCTGACACTATATATTGCTGCGAAAAACTATTGTTATTGCTTTGGAGAACCCCATGCAACACATCCTGTCTCGAAAAATTCTTGGAGGAAAATATTCCAAATGGATCATAATCCTCCAAAAATTTGATTTGGTTTTCACAACTTCCAAAGCAAAGAAATCTCTCGTCTTCGCTGAATTACTATCGAACCTTCCCAGAATCGACCCAGGAGAAGTAGCTCATGATCCATTTCCTGATGAATCTGTATACCTGGTCGATTCTTTGGACCCATGGTATGGAGAAATTTTGGTCTACCTACAAACCCAATGCTTCCACCCAAATCTCACATCCGACGACCGTCATCGTATTTGCCACCAGGAAAAGCACTACCTCGTGCTGAATGATACATTATATCACCGTGGTATCGATAATATTCTCCAGCGTTGTCTCACTTTCAATGAAGCGGAACATGTTTTGAATGACTGCCATGCAGGGGCATGCGGTGGTCATTTTTCGAGCATAGATACTACCCAAAAAATCCTGCATGCAGGTTATTATTGGCCCACTTTGTTTAAAGACTGCATTGTAGCGGTCCAGAAGTGCCATCCATGTCAAATTTTCACGAAGAAAATGTGTGCTTACCCTGCCCCCCTTCATCCGGTTATCTCCATTGGTCCTTTCGCTAAATGGGGAATTTACTTTGTCACCTGCAATCCCACTTCGGAAAATGGACACAAGTACATCGTGGTTGCGGTCGACTATTTTACGAAATTCGCGGAAGCCATTCCCACTTTTAAGGCTGATGGCGAAATCGCCGCTCTCTTCCTATTCAATCAGGTAATCTATCGGTTCGACGTATCCCTATCTATTGTCACAGATCATGGATCCCACTTTCAGAATCATATGATGACCGAATCAACATCCATGCTAGGTTTTTTTAAGATAAATCATCGTCTTATTATCCTCAAGCTAATGGTCAAGTCAAAGCCGTAAATGGCGTCCTCAAAACCATGATTCATCGATTGGTCGGAAACCATAAAACCGCATGGCATCGAAAGTTGTATTCCACATTATGGGCATACCAAACGTCAGTCAAAACTACCACAGGCTTCATGCCATTTCAACTTGCATTCAGCCTGGAGGCGGTACTTCCAATCGAGTGTGAAATTCCATCACTCAAACGCGTTGTTGAACTCCTGCCTGGCACCACCACCACAAAAGAGCACTTGCTCTCGCTCGATCATTTGGACAAAACTCGTCGAGATGCTACACTAGCACTCGAAGCTCACCAACGCCAAGTCAAAGCTCAATACGACAAATCTGTCAAGCCTCGTTCTTTCCAAGAGGGTGATCTCGTTCTACTCTATGATCAGAAACATGACCTCTTGGGGGCAGGAACACTCCAACCATTATGGCTTGGTACTTACATCGTCACTAAAGTCCTCTCAAAAGGGGCTTATGAACTTCAGGACTATAATGGAATTCTTCTCGAGGAGCCCCACAACGGGCTCTATCTAAAGAAGTATTTTGCCTAGTTTTGCACTAGGCGTATGCTTTGTAATTTTATGTATATAAGTTTTGCCTATTGTTTTGATGTCTCTGGATATTTTTTGGTTTTGAGGTGTTTTTCTCATCTACAATCTTTTTCCTTCACACAAATGTTGTCATCCTCCTTATCATATGTTAGATATGAGGATGGTGCTAGTCGTCACACTAGACACATTGCTTCAGCTGCTTGGGTTCTCTACACTCCTGAGTCAGAACTTCTTGGTTCTGGGGGAATTTTCCTAGGTAGCGCCACCAATAATGTTGCCAAGTACATGTCAGTGATCCAACTCCTCACGGAGGTTGCATCTCATGACATCTCCAATTTAGTGGTCAGGTTAGATTCCCAACTCATCATTATGCAGTTAAACAATCATTACCGTGTCCTTCATCCAGTCTTGTTACGTTATTTTTTAAGGGTGCGACTTTTAGAACGTCAATTTCAAACAATCACATTTGAGCACGTTCCTAGAGAATTTAATGCATTAGCCGATTCTTTGGAAAACTATGTGTTATATTGGCATTTGTCACATTTGTTATAAAAGATTTACACATGAGTATATATATTTTTTATCCCATAGAAAATACATAAAAATTAAAAAACACAAAATCACCAAAAAGTATGTATATATATATGTCATGTCCAGTACAATAGTTACATCAAAAAATATTCCAAAACTTGGGTGTTTTACAAAAAATTTGGCTATACTAAAGCCACAATATGATACTTATACATCTGCTCCACTAGCTAAGCTTGATGCTCAAAATAAAATACAACTGCTCTGTCTATCCTCCTCAGAGGCACCAAGTATCTCTCAGGTACACCTACGGTATGCCATTGCAAACGAACTGGAACCTCCCACATAGGAAGAGGTGTTATACCCATACTCCAACCCTCCAAGTTTCTGGAGAGTTCATGAAAAATCTGGGTCTCATCATCCCCGGCGGCTTCTGCATCCTCAGATGGTGTGCCAACCCTAGGTAGCTGCAGTCCTCGCCGTGCATAACGAGGGGCCCCAACTGGGCGAACAGGTGCCACATCTGTGTCAAGCAAGCAAGCTTCATTTAAAAACATAATTTTCACCCTATTTAAACAAAAAAAATTCATAAACATTCAAAAGACAAAAACAAAGTACTTCCTAAAGTACACTGATCATTTCTTTCTTACCATCGAGCCCCCACTGGGTGCTAGGAGGAATCACTAACTCTGAATTTCTGTTGAAGTTCATCCCTACATAGGGATAATCCTCAATCATAATGATCTGCGAGTTCAGCCAATCAAAAAACCCATCATCAAAGCAATGATGGATTGGACCCTCTCCAGTCCGTGGAATCAAAGCTGCCCATCGAACCTGTCTTGGCTCGCATGGGCCCAATGGCACTGTAATGATCCTAGGTCTCATCAATGGCACCCGCTCCAGTACGAAAGAAACGATCAATGTGCCGTACCCAAACTCTCTTTGGGTACGGGTCTTTCATGCCGTGAGCTCTGCTCGGACCCGACAGACAACTCCATCACACCAGTCAAAAACCTGAGGCGACATACAATCCAAGGCTAGTAGCATCTGGGCCTTGGTGGCCACATGTTGACTCTTGGCACCTGCCAAGCGAACAATCATCCATAGTATAGACCTCAGTGGTCTTGAAGCCACCCGTGCAATAGGCACCCTATTGCTCACTGCCTCTATGTTGCGTATGCAATGAGTCAAAATAAGATCAGCATTGGAGTGCAGATCCGCTCTGGAACCCGTCAAGTTGGGCCTCGGTCCACGACATGATAAGTCGATCAAAAAGTAAACATCGTCCTTCTCAATTGAGAGCTCATTGCCCCCAATCCGAAAGACATGGTGATGCTCGTCCCATTGCTGAATCAACCACCTCAGGAGGTCCTCTTGACCCCTCATCAGTTCTAAACGTGCATATTTTAGCAAACCGCATCTGCAGAGAGCCATCAAACTTGCAACATCAGTAATCATATCTCTTTCTTCCCATTCATGTTCTCTCTCTCGCTATATACTCATGATTAACAGTTGAATACCTGCAAATACAACATTTTCAACCGATTAGAAATTGCCTAGAACACTTCAAAATGCTTATTAATGAGTTCTTAAAATATGCTCTGCGCCTAACGTGAGCTATAGAGAAAAACAGAGCGTGCTAATGCGCCCTTCCTTCACGAAAGGTGCGCTTAACATGGGTCCAGCACTGCTGGCCCACGTTAGCTGCTAATATTTTTTAGGGCCTACCAAATTTCCCATTTTGAACCAGAAAAACTTCACAAAAACAAAATAAAATGATAGCAGGAGGTTCCAGCTCTTACCTGGATCTCGAGGGAAGAAGAACCGTTGCCCGGATTAACCATAATTGTCAGCTGAATTTTTCACCCTTTTTTACCCCAGAGCTCCTTCACAGCATTCAAAATAGTGAAAATGAAAGTCTTATGACCTTCTTATATCCATTTCTAGGGCATGACTCTCTTAGCTAGCCTGCAAAAAGTAGTGAATTCTTGTTGCATATGTGTCGCAACTATTGAGATTACTTACTGATGTTCTGATGAGTGATCAAGATCTATATGCAAACAGAACCATGTTTTGACCCTGATCCCAAGCATTCTTTTTACGGTATTTTTCTTGCTCGTTAATCCGAAAAACCTTGAGTTCTCTTCTTCGGACTCGTTAAACTTATACGAAGTCGATTTCGAGCGTTCTTTTTATGGTCTTTTTCTTGCTCGTTAATCCAAAAAACCTAGAGTTCTCTTCTTCGGACTCGTTAAAACTGATATTAAGAAGCACTGAGCTTTCTTTTTAGGGACTTTTTTCTAGCTCATAAAACTAAAAAAATCCCTGAGTTGCCTTTGTCGGGCTCATTAAACTCCACGCCAGAGAGTAAGGAGCCATTCTTTTTCCTCTTTTTCAAAGCTCTTTAAACAGAAAAAGTGACCAAGTTTTCTCCACGTGACTCGTTAAAATTTCACAAAGAGCACTGAGTTTTTCTTTGTTGGACTCGTTAAAAATTTCACAAAAGAGTACTGAGTTTACTTCGTCTCCTCGTACTCATAACAAAATGAGGTATACGTCCATCGAACATAGATTTCTCACTTTTCCGGCTTCGATGGACTAACTCACGGAAAATGAACTGTTTCGGGCTTACTATTCTCCCTTTGTCATGCCCGGTTATCAAGACATGACAAAGGTACCCCATGGAGTTGTCTTTTACGACATTTTTCAGACTCTCTAAACATGAAAAATTCACCGAGTTTACTCGTCTGGACTCGTTAAACCTAATCAGACGGGGAATGGAGTTGTCTTTTCGACATTTTTCAGACTCTCTAAATATGAAAAATTCATCGAGTTTATTCGTCTGGACTTGTTAAACCTAATCAGACGGGGAAAAATTTGGACAAAATGGATACTACCTCTGTTACATTTCAGAAAGGTCGATTTGGCAGCAAAAATCTTGAACATGGCACTCCCCAGAAAACTCTTTCACAGTTAGCCAAACCCTACCATATATGAGTATTAGCCTTCATCTCCCATTGTTCCTACACCAGTAAAATCCTAACAAACTCTTTGGTGTTCATTAAGCCTCAACTGCCTAGTACCCTGTTACAGTGCCTTCTATTTTTCAAGCATATCTCGCTATCTACTACTCCTCTTATCAACCAAACCGCTCATTATGCTAGAAATTATTTGTTGTCAGTTATCCCCATTTGCTCTTCATTATCTCCATCAAAAACAAAATCATTTGGTTTATGTTTCGTGTTGACTGATGTAGGATGCCTCAGTGCCTACCTTTCAACAAATCTCTTCCTATCGACTTCAACATCTTATCTAGGAAGTTGATCCAAAAACCCATCAATACCCAGATACTTGCAGACATCAGTGGCAGGTAGTCTTGTGTTTGATTAGGAGTCTTCATCATTGGCACCTGATCGAATGATTCTACGAGTGTTCGACTTCAACTCTTTTTATTCACACTCGCTAGATCGTATTGTGCATCTTAGGGACCAATCATCATTATCGGTGGCCACCTTCGCGTCTTTTAACAGTTTTCATTATCGACTGGTAATCAGACGATTTCTCACATGTTCAACGACAACTCCTTCATTCACATGTTGAGAAATATGCAGTTTAAGTGAAGCTGCGGTCAAGAAATTGGGGCAAAGGTTACATCATTAAAGCTATGTTCCCTTCTCCAAGTTGCGATATTGTTTATGGAGACAACTTCTTCAGCCTGATCTTGTTATGACAGACACTTCCACATTATGCTTATCGGTGGATAGTTTCTTCATATATCTATTCTAGAGAAATCATGTTCATTAGCTACTGAGCATGGGAATGCCCGACTCAAGACAGATACTATATTTTCTGACATATGTTGTTGTTTCAAGTTTTCCTCAGCCTTTCCATCTCTTTATCTCTACTACACACATTATAAATTATTTCAGCCATCGTCTTCGTCTCTGACCTCACACTTTAGGGGGCATCTGTTATAGGTCAAAAAACCTCCTCATCAGCTCAGAGGAGAAGATAAATATGGAAGGAATACAAAGACCTAAACTAAACCTACTTCTACCAAGGTAACGCACCCCTATAACAGCAAAAGAGTGTTATAACGCACCTGATCAATGAAAAGATCGCGTTAGTGGCTAGGGCAACGCTCTATTTAGACTAGAGGGCAGCATTACCCGTGTTTTGAGTTTGAAACATGAAAAACCCGAGGAGAATGATTTGAAATTCCAACTTTTTCTCATAAGAGAGTCAGTACAAAATAGAAACTGCAAAGCACTAGTCTCTTATTGGGCCTTGCCAAATACAAGTGAACTCTCAAGGAAGGCAAAAGCATGGGAAGTTGAGGAAAAATCTTGGTTTTTTCTATTTAGAACTAGTGGAAGGAGAAAGGCAATGATTTCTCTCTCCATCTCCTATAAAATGGAGTTGTAGGCTCTTGGTTCAAGGTCGAAGGATTGTCAAAGTTTTTGAGTACATGTGAAGCAGAGCACTATTGTTGTATTTTGAAGGTCAAAAATCAAAGAGGTTCATTGAGAACTTGTTGATCAAGACATCACCACATTGAGAGATAGAGATATTGGAAGGCTGAGGAGGGCTTGGTACAACCGACGGTTGTAATCCTCCTTTTTATAAATCAATAGAAATGTATTTGTTTTGTCCATTCTTTGCGTTGATATTGTTATTGTTCTTAAATTTCTTATATAGCATGAGATGAATGGCTTAGATGTGCATAGTTTAAATGTTTATCATATATTAACTTAATTGATAGGAAATGTATGTTGCGGTATAGATTACGCAGGCGCTTTGATTGATCACAGGATCGAGATTTGGAGTTGGTGAAGGAGGATCCCTACTTCGCTACTTAGCGCTCTCCAAGAGACTTCAAGATCATTAAAGAGGTAATCTTCCATCCTATTCCATCAAGTTGTTTAAGTTGATATGAACATGTGTGTATCTTCTTTGTGAACTATACAGCTAATCTTACTATCTACATTGGGCACCGAAAAGCCCTGAGAGGGATATTTGAGAACCAACAACCCAAGCATTTTACCCTATAGAAATATCCAATGCTCATATTTGGTTATCATTACATTTGATGTTGATATGTGATTATTATGACATTTTATGTTTGGGATTAATTTGAACCAACGACACAACTATACAGTGATATTAAATTTAAAAAACAAATCTTGAATTAGATGAAAGATGTTTGTATAGTAAGGTTTTGTTTTGGTTGTTTTCATTTTCTTTTTCTTTTGTATGGGAGATGATAATATGAATTTTTCACTGCCCTGCCCTTGCTTGACCCATCTCTCCATCCAGATCCAATTTTTTTTTCTTCCCCAGAGACTTCTATAATAATCCTCATTTCTCTAGATGCATATCGTTCAACGAGGACTTCGGTTGTTTGACTTTTTCACTGCCTTGCCCCTGCTTGACCCACCTCTCAATCCAAATCCAAATTCACTCTGGATCCAAATTCAATGTCTTCCCTAGATAATTCTAGTGAATAATCCTCATTGCTCTACATATCATTTAACCATAACTTCAGATGTTTTTCTTGTGGCTCAAAGTAGGGTTTCCATGTTGGAGTTTCGTTGTTTTTCTTGTGGCACAGAGTAGGGTTTCTAGGATGGACTTTGGTTGTTTTTTTTGTGGCACAGAGCAAGGTTTCTAGGTTTAAAACTGTGATTCATTCAGAGAAACCTTTAGAAGGGAATTCAAAAGTGGTGGTGTTGTTGTGGAGATGTTATTCTGATGTAGTATTTTGGCCCTCGTGGCTGGGGTTTTGAATCCTCAGTACCCACCCAATAAGGTCGTGATATGGGATGATCATTAGAGTTGTTGTATTAGGTAATTATCCTTTAGGTCTAAGGTTTGAGCCGTGAAGCTAAGACGGGATGAGATTGTATTGTGGTGGTGTTTGAGCACAAGATTTTTGTGTACATTTTCGTGGATTTGAAGATGGTACATCATATTGAGACTATGGAAAACCCTTAGGGTTTGTGTGTTGTTTCTCATGCTCCAATAGGTTTTGTTGGCCTACTCAGGCTTGCACCGTGGAAGATGAGAGTCGAACACTATTGTCTCAAGAGAACCATATTCGTAACTACCCATGACTCTTGCATCACTTT
>JAXQQM020060291.1:0-44110 GCA_034641835.2 Pinus albicaulis
TTTTGTCGAGCTCAATGAAATACCTTCCTTTCACCTCATTTTAATTCATTTTTCCCTGTCCTTTCTATTTTGAAACTCCAATTCATCAATAAAAATAGTTAAAATTACTTCTAATGGCGTATGATCGATTTGTTAACTTTACTATGTCATTGTTAAGAGCTTCTTGATTCCATTCACGTAATGCACCATAAACTATCTCAGCCTACCTTTATGCTTGGAGCATGTTCCAGGTGGCCTCTTGAGGAAAAACGCATATGGGCATGATCCACGTCGTGCCTACATGGTGTGTTGCTCGTCATGGAAGAGGAAATGAATTCTGGGTACGGTTATGCACGTGGGAACACATTTATGAAGGAAGACTCCTACTAGGACTGTCTCAGTCCAGGTGTCTTTTCTCTTTCACGCAGCCACCTCAAGGACTCCTAGAATGATTTGGATAAGGAAAGACATCATTCCTAAATTATTGTAATTATTGTTACTTGCATTTACTTTATAAACTCTTGAGTAGGCCGAGAGCTTAGTTAGAAATTTCGTTTTAGATTTGCTGCTAGATTTTGTGAAAACTCTGTGTTACGTCTTTGAAGACACAGAGCATTGTGTTCAAACTATTGCATCGTTAATGGAGCAGACAAAATTATCTTGAAGGCGTGATTTAATTTTGAAGTTGAATGCCGTCAAGTGGTAGAGGGCCCCTGCCCCTTGAATGGATTTCTTTTGCGTAAACTAGATAAGTTTTTCTTAGCTGTCTTTACGTTCTGCATTTGAATTAGTAGTTGTTTTGTTTTCTATACTGTAGTCGTACTCATTCCAGTTCTTCCACAAGAAGACACTTTGCCAATAAATTAAAATGATGAATGTTTAAATGACTATGGTATTGTAGGATAGGAGTTAAATTTGTATTTGTTTTTAACTAGCTACTATAGTCATATTCGTTCCAGTTCTTCCACAAGAAGACACTTTGCCAATAAATTAAAATGATGAATGTTTAATGACTATGGTACTGTAGGATAGGAGTTGTATTTGTTTTTAATTAGATATTGTAGTTATATTCATTTCAGTTCTTTCACAAGAAGACATTCTTCCAACAGATCATAACAACGAATGATGAATAGCTATAGTATTGTAGGAATTAGTTGTAGTTTTTAGTCTTCACTATCACAGTTGCACTTGTCCTAATCACTCTTCCACAAGAATAAATCCTTCCAAGACATCCTTAAGAAGTTCAAGATATGACTGTGATGTGACAACTTAGTTTCATTTGCTTTCAGTTCATTTGCTTTCAATTGCATACAAGTCCACAGTCAAATTGTTCTACCTCTTCCACAAGAAGGAACTTTTCCAAAATATCACTCATGATGAACAAACCGATTGTGTAACTTCATAGAATAGTGCATGATAATTAGAATGCTCCGGAGTTTCATTTTGCATTTAATTCATGTCCAACTACTTCGTTTCAAAGTTTGATGATGGCTTATGGTTTAACATTGTTCTAGTTTAGAAGCATCTTAAGCTCATGTTTAAATCAATTCATTGCACTTATATCTCATAGTCACATTGTCACCCTTTGCACAGTAAATCACTTTAGTTGATAGGACTCATAAGACAGCCTTCATTATTTACAAATATCTTTTTGTTCTGAAAACCATCGGTGATCCATAACCTTAGGAACAGAAGATAACATCATTTCAAGGTCTGAAATATCTCTGCAAATCCATCACCATAAACAGAGCTCTTCCTCAACAAAATTACCCTGAAAAGAAACCAATAACTCTTTGAGTATAGGCTCTGTGACATTCAAATGAAATTGCAGAATAGAACTAGGAATTAGTCATGGAATAGATGAGCTTAGAATAGAATGTTGCATCATGATTAGTGTCTAACTATTTAGTTAGAAAATTTGCATATTTAAGTGATCATTTCTCAAAGTCTATTTTGTGTCATTTGTTTAAGAAGTCATCATTAAGCTTTTGTTTCTATTCAGTCATAGTTTAGATGTTGCTTCAGTATTTTTGATTACATTTTCCATTCCATACATTAGGCTCAACTGTGTTTTTGACCACCAATTTCTTTTCATTAGTTTCCTAGGCACTTTCATTGTAAACACAAAACTTCAAAAGACCAAAATCATCATAAATCAACATAAAAGACCAAAACATCACAAAACACTACACACAACGCACTAGGAAACAAGCACCTAGGTACATATGGTACATTTCACTTCAGCAGTTTACAAATCCTGGTTGACAATTAAATGAACTCGGTTTAGGAGACTAGATTGAGACACAACACCTTTCCTGCAACGATTTATTATATATGACTTTATGTTGTAGCAAATAATGAGGATTTACAACCATGCCATAAATAAACCTACTGTAACGTTGCTTTAAATGAAAATAATGATTACATATTACACAAAATAATGCGTACTCTTCTTTAGGCCAAATCCAACCTCTAAAATCATTATTTTTTCATTCCTTACACAATCTCTCTATACACACTCAATTAAATTCAAGATCAATTGCATAAATCTATATTAGTCAATTCAACAAACTCAACCTGTTTTGCTAGATTATCTCACAAATTCCTAAATTGGCTAAATCTATACCTTCTACATAGAAACTAAATGATATTCATCCTATCTTACCTATCAATGTAGATTCTACTAGATTATATTTAGGAAAATATTACAAAATAAATTGATTAAGGAATTCGGCTTCCTTTGGTAAATGGGTTTTGACCTAAGAAGGTCAAGGATAGTTTTTATTAGTAGATATTCTTGCATCAGACTCTCAGGGAAGAAAAGAACAGTTCATGAGGTCTTTAATGTTTGTGTTGGACTTGGAAATATTTTTTTTTGTCATTGAAGTAGCATATTTTGTTGATTAGTCCTTCCATTTAGCCAAATACTAAAAGTACTCTTTACCTATGGTTCTCTTAGCTACCATTTAATCCCAAACTTTTTCAATCTTTTTGAGCTACCATAGGTAGTTTTTTCTTCCATACATTGGTCTAATATTCATCACTTATAGGTTCATATACTATAACACTCTTTAATATCTATCTCCCTGAATGGATGCAAATTTTCAACATTCAAAATTGGAGAAATACCAATATCACTTTTTAGTTCTAAATTGTGATCATTAGAAGAAAATTTTCCTAAAATATTACGTGAACCAATTTTTTTAAGTTTTAATTTATTGTATGTCCTTCTAGGAAACCTTTGCTTTCTTATATATTCCATCACTAATTCACCAAATTTAAATTTGAATTGTCTTATTTTCATATATACTCTTTGCTAATATTTGTTGTTATTTTCTTGCAATTTATGTTTGACTTTCTCTGGTAATTCTCGCATGATTGCTAGAAAATATTCATCATCAGCACTCCTCAATTATTGTTTTACCAAATTTCTCAACTTATAAATTCCTCTTAGATGCATTCCATATACTATTTAAAATGGACTTGCCCATGTGCTTCTATTAGGTGAATCATTATAAGAAAACTTAACCTGAGAAAGTACTTAATCCCATTATTTACGATGCTCACTTACTAAGCTTCTGAAAATATTACATTTACCATCTCTATTTCTCATTAGTTGATTGGTGATATGTTGAACTGAACTTCAACTTAGTGCCTAGTTTCTTCAATAGAGTCTTTAAAAGTGGCATAAAAATCTTATATCTCTATATAAAACAATACTTCTATGTAAACCATGCAACCTTACAATTTCTTTGAAGAATGAATTAGCAAAATTAGTTGCATCACTAGTCTTGGTACAAACCATGAAATATACCATCTTTGAAAATATATCTATGACCATAAATTGAATCATTACCTGATTGAGTTTGAGGCAATACCAAAAAAAAAGTATACTCATTGATTCCCACAGTCTACTTGAAATGGGTAAAGGTTGATATAAACATGTATTCGAACTTCTTCCTTTAGCATGCTAGCATACTCTTCACCTTTCAAAAAATCACTTTAGTTCAATTTTCATACCTGGAAAAAAATAAAAAAACATTATCATGTTGAGAGTTTCCTAACATTCCTCCATTGTGTCTTTCCTTTATCAAATTGTCCCTCATTGAGAATTTTGGTATGTAAAGCTTATTTTCCTTGAACAACAAGCCTTCCTTAATCATATAACTTGAAAATTGAATTATTATAATGTTATTTGGGTTCTCACATGTTGTTTATGTATTCTTAAAATTCGCATCATATTTGTACATCTCCTTTAGTTCATAAAACCCTAAAAATTTAACTTTAAATTCATGTAGAATTAAATAAATTCTACTGAATTATCTAGATACCTTATTCGATGAACCAATTTTGTGCTTGATTAAAAATGTAAAAAAAAATCAAAGTTATACCCACTTGGCATTGCTTTGATTCAA
Source organism: Pinus albicaulis (assembly GCA_034641835.2). Classification (NCBI taxonomy): domain Eukaryota; kingdom Viridiplantae; phylum Streptophyta; class Pinopsida; order Pinales; family Pinaceae; genus Pinus; species Pinus albicaulis. Next base: position 4,395 of record JAXQQM020060291.1, read on the forward strand.
CTTCAATTAATTGTTGATAAACTGCAAGGCATAATTATCAGTATATAAAAAAACTCCTTTGGAAAAATATGGTGTCTCAATTTATTTAAGGCTTGAACTATATCATATAATTCCTTATCATAAGAGGAATATATATTTTTTTCTTAATTCAATTTCTAGCTGAAAAAAAAAAAAAAAAAGTAGTTGTCTTCCCTCTTCACTCGAAACAGATCCAATAGCAGTCCCACTTGCATTTGTCTCAACCTGAAAATATGTATTTAATTTTGGTAAGGATAAAAAAAATTCTTATATTATATTTTTCTTGAGAAATATGAGATTTATGTCAGTTGCTACAGTCCATTTGAGTGGTTTTTTGCTTTCTTTGATGGTATCTACAATAGGAACACAAATTCTACTAAATTTCTTAATAAATTTTCTATGAAAATTTGCTAGACCATGAAAACTTATCACCTCAAAGACATTCTATTGAACAGCCTAATTAATAATTTCTTTTACTTTGTTCCGATCCATCTTCAATCCACCTTCAAGAATCAAAAAACCTCAATATACCAATTCATTTTTCATAAATTTTCATTTCTTCAAATTAATAAATATTTTCTCTTGCTGCAAGGTCCTTCACACTATCCTAAGATGTCTCAAATGCTCATCTTTTGTTTTATTGTATACCAATATATCATCTAAATAGACAATATAAAATTTACCAGGAAATTCCTTCAATACCTAATCCATCAACCTCGTGAAAGTACTAGGGGCATTACTGAGACCAAAAGGCATCACTAACCATTCATAAAATCCATGATTTGTTTCAATGGTTATTTTCAATTCTTCCCCTTATCTAATACTAATCTAATGGTATCCACTTTTTCATATCAACCTTAGATAAATACTTGGCACCACTTAAACATTCAATTGAATAATAAATGCATGGAAGTGGAAATTTATACCTGATTGTAATCTTATTAATGGATCTGGAATCAATACACATTCTCCATTTAAAATATTTTGTTGGGATAAGTATTTTATGGACAACAAATTTGATCAAACTTGCCTTAATGAGACACTTTTCCAACAACTCTTTCACTTGTCTCTTCACTTCTTCATTCTCTTGTGGAGTCATTTTGTATGTTACTTTATTTGGAAGGCTTGATCCTAGGATTAATTCTATATGATGACTAATGTTCCTAATAGGAGGTAAACTACTTGGAATTTCATTAAAAACAATATCAAAAAAATCATCCAACATAGCTTTGACTTATTCACACAAATAATTGAAGGTTGCGCTTGTAAGAATTACCTTCTATAGCACATCAGGACCAGCTTCTTCTTTCACTCCTTTATCTTGCAAAGGTAACAATGTGTGTCTTTGACCATTAGGTGTTCCTTCTACCATCATGAGTATCCTTTCTATCATACTTCCATGATATTCCCAAAAATATATGGCAACCATCCATGGCAATTAAGCCACATAATAGCTCATCTTTATAACTTCCAATCTGAAATTCTACGTTACACTATTCATTTACCAAAATTTGATGTCATTTTTGCAGCCATTATATTATATAAAGAGTAGGGTGTGTTGATCTCTTCAAAACTATTTTTTCTACCATCTCAGTAGAAACAAAATTATCTATACTACCACTATCACCCACAACTTTGCAACACTTAGCTTTTGACTTTCATACAATTCTAAACAAACTTTTCCTCTAGGCTAGCTCCTTGACTTGTTACTTTTATTTGATTAACACTCCCTTCATTAATAATGACTCTCCTACTTCATGGTTTTCTTTTTTTGCCACTGAATTCACACTTCCTTATTTTGCTTTCGTCACATGTGCACTTCTTTGACTTGTTGGAATATTCTCTAGACATTCACATCACATATGTCCCAACTTTCCACATCTATAACATCTAGTTTGGTAGTCTTTACCTCTACCTTTTCCTCCTGGGAAAGATATTCTTCCTCTAGAATCACCTCCTTTGGGTGACTAAATACTCGAACTTCTATTCTCCTCTCTTGAGGGTTGGAATCTTACTATGCCACTTTATTTTCCTTTTCCTTTTACAGGACTTCTTCTTATAGTATTCTTATTGCTTTCTAGTTATCTTCTCTTCTTCTTTCAAAGAAGATTGATATGCATATTCAATTATCATTAGGGATAATATGTTAATATCATTTGAATTTCATACCTCGAACCATTAATGTACCTAGCAATGTTTTTAACATCTTGTTCAACATGATCAGCTCTAATGTTTATTTTATAAAAAATTTCATTATATTCCCTTATTGACATATTATTTTCTAATATTTTGCAATTTCTTGAAAAGATTTAACTAGTAATCCTTAGGAATTAACTTACCTTTGACCTTTGAAACCATTTTATCACATCACTTGACCTTGGAATTGTATTTCATTTTTTTTTCTGCATCCACTTCATCCCACCATAGATTCACATGAATTTTAAATCTTGTCACTCCATACTTCACTCTTTTCAATCAACATCTTCATAATCAAAATATTTATCCATGGAATTGATCCATGTTGAGAAATAAAGGGAATTAGGATTAGGAGATTTCTCTTTGATGATAATTTCTTGTGAATGTTTTTTAATTCTTTAGATTAGGGTATTATATTTAGTTGGATTATTATAGTATTCTTATTCATTAAACAACTACTAAATCATAAACAATAAAGAGACAAGAGACACAGAATGTAGGCAATCGGATAGGACCAAAACCTCTCCAACTGGAGAGGAAAACCCAAACGAATTCTTCTTATTATAGATACTTCAATTCACAAATACCTAGACTAATACCCTTGACCTATTAACCTCTCTAAGACCAAGTTACCAGGCTTCTAATTTTAACCTCTTCTTCCTTGAGTCAAATTGCTTTCTTCTCCCTCCTTCTCGGTTATCCTTCAGATTTCAGCTTCCTGCAACCCTCGACCTCTTCAGAAAACCTAGTTGCATTTCATATGATATATATGATGATGTGATCCCTCTATCTCCTTCACTTTGATAGTGTGACTTTATTCTTCATCTCGGCTTAATGAAAGTATTATTCTTCTTCCTTGATTCAATCTTTTAGGATAGTTGTAACAACTCGACTTCCTAAATCAGTAAACAGTACCTCTCTTCTTCACATGTGTGGGAGGAATCAAGAAAAACAAACCCAAACCAAATCAATATATGTTGCCTCCTTGAATTCCTTCTCTTCTCTTGATGTGAGGCTCATTCTTCTATGTTTTTTACACCTTTCTTCTATTTCATATTCTTTATCGAATGTATCTACAAATGAAGGCCGAGCTACCCTATATATAATGGTATTTCCATCAAAATAAGCTGAATTTTCCTAGTGGCAAGGCCTACATTCCTTTCTAGAATTATATTTAGGTCGACTTCAAGGTGAGCTTGTGGCATTGTCTTGGAGGGTTATTGACACAATAAAATTTTACTTTTTACAATATGTAACACGTCTCCAATACATGAAATTGACTTCCTAGATTTTATGACTTGATCACCTACCTTAAAGACTCAAAATGGGAGCGTTAACTATAAAATAAAATTCCTTGATCATTAAACCCATAATTCAAGCATTAAAAAACTAATTGTGTTTTCTTTTTTATTTAAATTACATAAAATCACAATTACACATGCCATTATGAAGACCGAACCTACTTACACTTTTCAACAATCCAATCCCTCAATTACTAAACATTTAAATTACCTTAATATATAGGCACCTCCATTTTTTGGTTTGGCACTCATCTTGGCTATCTTCAACTTTTTCTCCTTTAGTGTTACTTCACCTTCTTCTTCACTAGAAGAATCTTCTTCTTCTTCACTGAAATATTCCATGTCAACTTTTATTTTCTGGGAAGACTCCATTTCCTCTAATATCATTTGAACGATCCTCATCTCTACTTCCAGTGCTACATTCACTACAAGCCCTCCTTCTACTGGTCCTCGATATGCTCCATTGTATCTTTTTGCCATATCTAAGAGAAAAACTATGCTTTAATACCAAACTAATTCCTTCAATCTCTTTTTCCTCTCCTTTCTACGAATCAATGCTCTCAAATTTCCTTCTAAAACATCTCAATACCTCATTCAAATACCTTCATTTGGTGTGGAAATGGTGGTAATCCACCTTAATTGAATTTTTAGAGAAATTTCAGAAAATCCCCAAATTTCAGTGCAAAAAAATCCCATTTTTTCTTTAACTGCAAACCCCAAATTTCATTATATTTGGGATATAAAAAATAAATATGGTTTCCACTTTGTTGAAACTTGAATTAATTCAAGCCCAATATATTTCCTTTAATCCATATGTGCTCAAATCCAAATGTTTTCCTTATCTAACTAACGTTCTAAATACCTTTACACCTAGATACCCACAGTTACTCTAGATAATTTTTCCCTTGAATGAGAAATTTAGATATATGGTGATTTGCATCATCACTATGTTGTGAACTTTGCAAGGCCTGGATATATTTTATGCCTAAGTATCCCTTTGGGAATGAACTTCAAAATCTGATTCTTAGTGTGATTTGTAGTGGGGTCCACCCAAAATTATTTATGGTCCCAATATAAATTTTGATCTCAATCTAATTCTCCCTTATAAAACCTTTGGTGAGATCCATCCTAAATACCTTTTTATCTGGATCATAAAATTTTATTCGAAAATATGATAATTTGGCTCAATTTGAATGTGCGCACTTTCGTGAGGCTCATATAAGGTTTGACCCAAATACATTTTAGTGCGTGAATCTCAAAATTTTAATCTTCATTAAAATTTGTTATCAGATAGCTCCACATGACTTGGAGTTTATTTGTGGTTTTAATCTATATATGGGTAAAAACTACACTACTAACAATTTTTCAACCTAGATGCTCTTTGAACCATATAACTTGTTGCAAACCCTGAATTTCCCTACAACCAAAAATTTGAGCCCATGAATGGATTTCTCAATAATTTGATCTAAAATTTGGGCCATTCCAACAATGATTTGTTAGATACTACCTTAATTTTTATTAAACACTAATAATTTACAACCCTTCCAAAAGTAAACCTATTGTAATGTTGATTTAGATGAAAAGCAAGATTACAAATTACACAAATAGACTTCCTTGGGCCAAATCTAACCTTTGAAATCATAAGTTTCTCACTCTTTACACGTTCTCTCTACACACACTCAATTACCTTCAAACTATATTATATAAATCTCTCATATTTAACTCAAAAAACTCAACCTATTTTGCTATAATGTTTAACAAATTCCTAAATTGACTAAATCTATCCCTTTTACATGGAAGCTAAATGAAACACATCCTTTCTTCCCTAAAAATATAGATTCTTCTAGATTATATTTAGAAAAATATTACAAAATTAAATAAATTAAGGAAACCAAATTCCTTTGGCAAATGGGTTTTGACCTAAGAAGGTCAAAGATGGTTTTGACTAATATATGCTCATGTATCAAAATAAGTCCTCCATTTTTATTTTCACATTCTCAAACTCGCCACCACATTTAATATTTTCCTTTTTTTAATGGAAATTTGAATATATGTATTGAAGGTATCCAAAAATGGTAGTCAGTTATAGATAATTCGACATGTTTAAGATCAAAATTCAATACAATAAGACTTTGTGTGGTTACTTTTTGCATATTTTTCCTACTCCCTTCAAATACTTGGGAGTAGGGAAGAAGAATTTTCCTAAAGGATAATTTATTTCCATGTTCTTGGGGAAAACGAAAGATTCTTTCATATTGATACGAAAATAAAACATGAATTATCAATTTCCAATTGCATCCTCTACCTTAATTAACTCCAAAAGGGTTTATTTTCTCAATAGAATACTTTCAAACTCGAATGTCCTAAGTTCCTAATTAGATATCCTTTCCCTTGTGAGAGGAGCTAATAGGATTGGAACTTTCTTCAAGGCGTCAGAAATTTTTTTAGTTAATTGTACTATCTTTGGTATGCCATTTGATGAGCCTCAGTATTGCAACAAGAATGTTACAAATCCCAAGTATACCAACTTTAATTATCAACCTGGGGTTCGTACAAATGTAAGAGGTATCGGCACTATATGTGCCGCATACAATGTGTCCTTATTTTTTTTATCTGATGTAATGGAGTGAATGTTACGAAATCAAAGCCTAAAATAATTGCAGAAATGGAAGTGTTGGTTTGAAAAGAAATTAATCCTAGGCAAGAACAACAATTTGTAATTGAAATCCTGAGAGCATGAATTCAAATAAATAGGCCTAATATAGTTTGTAAAAATCCATGTCCTAAGTGGTGTTATTCTTCCTCAATCATGGATTTAGATCCTAGGGGTCATTATTCAAGCCTAAGAGACCAAAATCAAGCTTTAATCTAGTCGATTTTACACGTTCTACAAGAGTGCTACAAGAAGTTTTATTTTTGCTACAGGAAGTTATGTTTTGGAGATAACTCACTAAATGACTATGTAAATCAAATTAAAATAGGATGGTAAAAAAAAAAATTATTAATTATGTGTTGGGAAAAATGCGAGAGGGGGGGTGAATCGGTATTTAAGGCAAACTAAAACTTTTTTACTTTTTCATGCTCTAAAACCCATACGCTACTTTTACGAAGCCAAGTAGCGTATACACGCGGATATCCATCATAAAACTCGCGTATACACAGATATCTAATTATGTTATTAGATCTTCACTTAAATCATTCCATCATTCATTCATTAGATGTTTAATAAACAGTAAACATGAACAGTAAGAGCAGAGTAAACCATCACACAAAGCATCACACATGAACACCGGGATTTTTAGGTGGAAACCCAAGTCGGGAGAAAACCACCGCTGCCATTGCTCAGCCTTCAATATTTTATTATAGAGAAAACATCTTACAACATATGTGCTAGTGCAAACTCCTACCAGCACGCAGGCACCCACCTGCTCTTGTTTACCAGCCTCTCCTGGAAGGGAGCTCCAACCCCCTGACTCGTTTACCAGCCTCTCCTGGAAGGGAGCTACGACCCCCTGATCTCGTTTACCAGCCTCTCCTGGAAGGGAGCTCCAACCCCCTGACTCGTTTACCAGCCTCTCCTGGAAGGGAGCTACGACCCCCTGATCTCGTTTACCAACCTCACCTGGAAGGGAGCTACAACCCCCTGACTGAAGGCTACAACCCTCAACACCTCTATGGACCACGTTTCATCAATTTTCACACTGGATCCAACAACTTCAATAGAACACAACTTGCAGGCCACGTTTCATCATATTTTCAGACTGGACCCTCTCCATACTTTTAAGCACAAACATACATCACCAACAGATACTTATCAACACAGATCAGATAGCAGAAACACAGCAGAACAGATCAGATATTTCATACCCCTTGCTTCAGCAAACCCTAGTTTGCATACGCGCTTTCCCTTCACTGATGTCGCGTATATACGCACTTCCGTCCACACAAACCAGCGTATACCTCAGTGTATATTTTATTGCGCATACGCGCTTTCTCTTCGCTGAAGCTGCGTATATACGCGCTTCCTTCGCGGCGAAGTAGCGTATAGATCTTCAATCATTACAGAGCAGCATACTTCATCAGATCAGATATTCAGTTCAGATCTACCCTTTTGCTTCAGACAGATGTTCGCCTAGATGCTCGCCTCATCACAGATCTAAGCCTTCCATAATCAGATCTAGTAGATACAAGTGCATTTCAGATCTAGATCCCCTTCTTCATCATAGGTGCATCATACATTCAGAATTATCTTCAAGTGTAACCCTTTCCATTCAGATCTACTTCAGAGAGAAGTATTCATTCAAGCTCAGACATCTTGCACCCACACTCATGATTTGCACAATGAATTTCTTCTCCTTATATAGGTTTACCCTTTTTCAATACCATGAGCCCCTTTTTCAATACCATGAGCCAAAACAATACCATGAGCCCAAAAATACATTACTTCCGATGGTATTCCTGGACGGGGTCATTTAGACGAATCATTACCCAATACAATGGGTCAATACCATGGTGGTTACCCCTGGTTTTTCACTTTAAGAGCGCTTTTGCCCATACGCGACTTGGCACGTTGTTTCCCGCGTGCATACGCGACTTCCCCTAAACATATCCGCGTATGCCTTGAGACATACTCTTTTCACCATAGATTTTGCACAAGCTGAATTCCTTTCTTCATTGTCTTCTGTACTCACTGTAGATACATCAGATTTAGTTCATCAAACCATATTCTATCAAGCACAACTGCATCAAGTAAGTTGCCATCATCTTCATCAAGTTTGTTGCCATTCAAGGACAACACTCAGCATCAAATTGCTAACAAACATCATTGCATATCAGATTTACATTATTTACCAAGTCCATCAGGTCAAGAATAACTTCATGAGGTGGATTGCCATCAAGGACAACACAAGTCAAAAATCTCATGTCTTCATCTTCATTCGGTGGGTTGCCATCAAGGACAACACTCTGCATCATATTGCCAACAATCTCCCCCTTTGGACTTGATGGCAACCACGATGGTGTTTGGTTACCACAACAGATAGGTAGATGAATACAATGACACCATGTCACATGCCCCATTTTTGACTTCATTCAAACACCATGTCACTCTCCCCCTTTGACATCAAGGGCAAAGGGTGGATCAAAACCAACATACTCTTCCCCTTTTCTCCGCATGTGGAAGAAGCGTTCTGCAGATCTGATATATACTGAAGTGACCAAGCTCCCCCTGAGTTCATGCTGAATCTTCAAACATATTTGTCAATGAAGTACATGACTCTATGAACTTCCTATCACCAAAGACTCATACTTACATCAATTATCCATCCAAGTGGATTTACATATGAGACTCAGCTACCCAACCAAGTGGGTTTACAAATTTGACTCAGCTACCCAACCAAGTGGGTTTACAAAATTTGACTCAGCTACCCAACCAAGTGGGTTTACAAATTTGACAAGTCCTTACATGACTGAATATTACAAATTTTACATCATGGGTCTCAACTTGACCTTTTCATCAAACTACAAATATAACATTAAGACCAACACCAGAAAGTCCTCAAGAAAGAGAACATATTTCAGAACCATCATAATGCCAACAATGCATTATACTCAGCAAGGCTAATGCTCCCCCTGAAACTGTGCATCCAAGCATCCTTTTCATATGACTAAGGCTCCCCCTTAGTTTGTGCATCCTGAACACTTTTACCAACACATCATCAAGGCATCTTTATCAAAACATTAGAAATAGAATTGTGAGAACTGGAACATCACCAGAGATACCAAACCGTATCAGAGATACCAAGCAGCACTGCAGCTGTGCTGAAGAGAGCTGAATCCAACAGAAAAATGTGAGCAATCAGACATACGCGGTTTTCTGTGCATGAACTCGCGTATATACGCGACTGTGTTTCAGGAAACCCGCGTATCCAATTCCATCTTCTAAATTTTAACCAGATCTGATCCTCTGTGAGAAAAAGACAGTGTTCAGCTTCTTTCTGGGATATTTGAATGCTTCCCTGGACTACAGATAGATAGAACAGTGTAGTTGTGTCTTCAAGCATCATCCAACGGTTGTAGCATAAGCACATTAGTAACCAAGCCTTCAGATTCTTTGCAGCATCAATACAGTCTTTCCAAGAGAGATTATCATACCAGAACAACATCTTCAAATATGTGTTAAGCAATCATCCATGTGGTCCAATATCATCAAAATCTTCAAGATTTAACATGAAGTAACATATGTAGGCAAAAGATCTCAACCATAGTAACAAACTCTGCATGATCTATTCTTATTTCTGAATCAAACGACATCCAACTCATCCATGTGTGAGCACAAAAGATACTTATCAGCAACCAGGGCTTAAAATCTCATCATAATAAACCATGTACCAAGTCATCATCATTTGAGCATGAGTATCACAAAAACCAAAGAATAAGCAGTCATATTGCCAACAATGCAATCATTAGTATTCAACCTGCTGCTCCCCCTGGACCAGTGCTTCTTCTTAACTTGTGCAACCTGAAAACGTTCATCAGCAAGTCATCAGCAACAATCTCTGCATGGGCTGCCCTTATCTCCGAATTATAGGACTTTCATCTCAACAATGAATACTCTTCATCAACAAGCAAACAGGACTCATCTACAATCTTCAACACAAGAAACCATGTATCGTATCCTCATTATTTAGAACTGAGAAACTAAGCTGAAATAATACAGTTATTAACAGTCAGACTGATGCTCCCCCTGAACCTCTGCTCCAGATCTTCAGCTATCATATAAATTCTCTTATCATCAATTCATACGCGACTGTGTCTGCTGGAACTCGCGTGTATACGCGACTTTTGTTAATAGAACCCGCGTATGGAAAGTGAAGCATAGAAATTTTTCACATTCCTTCATCTCCCCCTGAACTTGTACTTCCTGTACCTGTCTTCTTCATATCAGATGCTCTGTCAAAAATACATATAACCAGAATAATCAAATCAATCATGAGAGTCATCATACATTTCTCCCCCTGTGACGATACATTACTCAATCTCATAATGTATCCCACATCATTCCTGCAGTCAATAAGAAAAGTAAGCTTCAGAAGCGGATGACTGCAGTAGGGTCAGAATTCCCTACGTTTCTGATCGGTCCTCCATCTTTTTCCAGATTTGTTTGAACTTTCTATTTGTGTGTTGGAAGTTATCCAATTTCTCATATCTGTTCAACATGCATTCCTTTTCTACATGTCCATACTTGTTACAAGAATAACATCTCATGTGTCCAGAGAAATAAGCATAAGAATCATAATGAGTATTTCTAATCTTCCTCCTTTACAATCAGCTGCTTTATGTCCATACTTGTTACATGAAAAACAATATCCCTTGAAGAAACCAGAGTACCTTTCTATGTAGGAACTGTTTGATTGAGGCTGAAATGATCTGCTCCTGCAATTTGCTGCAACATGCCCATAATTATGAAATTTAAAGCATTCAACTTTATTGACTGATTTCCTGGGAGATTTCATCATTGTTGGTTGACCTTTTGTTTCTTTCAACACTTCAGGTTTTGCATTGACATCCTGCGGGTACAGCACTTCCTTGCAGCCCCAAAACAGTTCTCCTTTCATGGTTTCGTGAAAGTGGAACTGGGTTTGATGAGGCAAGATTTGCTGAAGAGCAAAGAATATTCCAGGCTCTCTTGAAACTCAGAATTCTTTCATTTTACATGAAGTCTTTATCAGCCTCAAGGCTTGACATTGCTTCGTCGAAGCTTTCTTCTTCTTGGGTGCTCTGTGGTCTATTAGTTTTAGAACTCTTCTTTCAACCAATTTTCATTTTCTTCACATGTTTGTTGCGTCTCTTCATTTCTTCTTGTTTTGTGCTGAGATTCTTTAGAGAGAGATGATTACCTTCAAGTCCTTCCTTTTCAAATGACGGAGAATTTCTTCATTAACCTTGTTGATGTTGAATGTTTGTGAAGAAGAAATGGGGTTGAGCTTCAGATGCTTCAATTCTATTTCTATTGCTTGATTTTTCGAGATCTGCATTTAGATCGTTGATTTCTGCTTCTAGTTCTTTAATTCGATTGGATACATAAGTATGAAACCTTTGATACTTGTCCACCTGCCCATTAAGCATTTCTATTTGATCTTTCATTTGAGAGATCATCTCTTTTTAGATAGAATCTTTCTTATCAATTTCCTTTTGTTGTTCTTCAACTTTGATCTTGATAGCTTGTTCTAGATCCACAACTTTACTTTCACTTTCTACACCATTGCTTGCACAAAGAAGATTACAAGGGCCCAAATCACTATCAGATTCATCTTCTTCAATTTTCTGAGATATCTCCTTGCTTCGAGTAGCCTTCTTCTTTTTCCTCTTTGCCATGAGAACTTGTAGAGCTTCGTCAGAATCTGTTTCATCTTCTTCAATTTTTGCTATACATCATTTCTGAGGTATCTCCTTTCCTCGAGTAACCTTCTTCTTTTGCTTCTTTGCCATGAGCACTTGTAGAGCTTGGTCAGAATCTTCTTCATCTTCACTGGACACTTCATCATCATCTTCATTTGCATAATAACTCTTCCTCTTTTCAAATTGTTTTCCTTTACCCTGTTTTTCTTTATAAGGACATTTAGCAGCACAGTGACCAACTTTTCCACACTCAAAACATTTGAAGGGAAGCTTACCTTTGAATCTTCCAGTTCCTAGTTGGAGTTTTCTCACGAAATTCGCTTCTTCTTCATCAGATATATAGCTGGATTCTTTGACAAATTCCTTTTCTTTTCCTCTTGCAGATACCTTAAAAGCAACTTCTTTGATTTGAGAAGGACCTCCTTGTCTCATTTCAAAAGCAGTCAGAATACCATGTAATTGAACAATAGTAAGAGTTTGCAGATCTTGCCTTTCTTCAATAGCTGAAACTTTGGAGTCAAATTTTGAAGTCAAGGATCTTAAGACCTTTTCCACCAGAGTAGTATCAGTTATGGTTTCACCCAAATTTCTCATTCGATTTAAAATATCATCCAAACGAAGAAAGAAACTGGCAACACTCTCATCACTATGCATCTTCAAATTTTCATATTCAATTCTAAGAGTTTGGAGTTTTGCACTTTTTACCTTTGTGTCTCCTTCATAGCTCAGAATGATTTTGTCCCATATTTCTTTTTCTGAATGTAGCTGCATCACTTTAGCAAATTCTGATTCAGACATGCTTCCCAATAAGACATTCACTGCTTTGGCATTGATTTCATACTTCTTTCTTTCAGCTGCATCAGTAGGAATACTTGCCGGGTATTGATAACCTTATTCCACGATTGCCCATACATCTGCACCAAGACTTTGCAGATATGCTTTTGTTCGTACCTTCCAGAATATCAGATTGCTTCCATTGAATAGAGGTGGCTTTATAGACATTACTCCTTCTTGACTTCCCATTGCGACGGATCACCTTCAAGCGATCAAGCTTCTGCAGAAGGACCTGCTCCGATACCAATTGTTGGGAAAAATACTGAGAGGGGGGGGTGAATCAGTATTTACTGCATACTCAAAACTTTTTACTTTTTCATGCTCTAAAACCCATATGCTACTTTTCTGAAGCCAACTAGCGTATACACGTGGATATCCTTCATAAAACTTGCGTATACACAGAGACCTAATTATGTCATTAGTTCTTTGCTTATATCATTCCATTATTCATTCATCAGATGTTCAATAAATAGTAAACATGTGCAGTAAGAACAAAATAAACCATCACACAAAGCATCACACATGAACACCGGGATTTTTAGGTGGAAACCCAAGTCGGGAGAAAACCACCGCTGCAGTTGCTCAGCCTTCAATATTTTATTATAGAGAAAACATGTTACAACATATGTGCTGGCGCAGACTTGACCAGCACGCAGGCACCCACCTGCGCTCGTTTACCAGCCTCTCCTGGAAGGGAGCTCCACCCCCCTGACTCGTTTACCAGCCTCTCCTGGAAGGGAGCTACGACCCCTGCTCTCGTTTACCAGCCTCTCCTGGAAGGGAGCTACGACCCCCTGCTCTCGTTTACCAGCCTCTCCTGGAAGGGAGCTACGACCCCCTGCTCTCGTTTACCAGCCTCACCTAGAAGGGAGCTACAACCCCCTGACTGAAGGCTACAACCCTCAGCACCTCTATGGACCACGTTTCATCAATTTTCACACTGGATCCAAAGCTTCCTTTGGGACACCACTTGCAGGTCATGTTTCATCATATTTTCAGACTGGACCCTTTCCATACTTTTAAGCACAGTCAACCATGAAACAGATACATATAACTCCGACGGATAACGATGACGAACGGTCAGGACATTTTCTTACCCCTTGCTTCAGCAAACCTAGTTTGCATACGCGCTTTTCCTTTCCCTTTGATGTCGCGTGTATGCGCTTCATTCACACGAGCCCGGCGTATACCTGCGATTTCATATTACGAGCTCATTTCATTTCGCATACGCACTTTTTCTTCAGCGAAGCCGCGTATATACGCGCTTCCTCTGCGGCGAACTAGCGTATAGATCTTCAACCATTACAGAGCAACATACTTCTTCAGATCATATATTCAGTTCAGATTTACCCTTTTGCTTCAGACAGATGTTCGCCTCATCTCGGATCTAAGCCTTCCATAAACAGATCTAGCAGATACAAATACATTCCAGATCTAGATCCCCTTCTTCATCATTGGTGCATCATACATTCAGATCTATCATTCAACTGTAACCCTTTCCATTCAGATATACTTCAGAGAGAAGTATTCATTCAAGCTCAGACATCTTGCACCCACGCTTATGATTTGCACAATGAATTTCTTCTGTTTATATAGGTTTACCCTTTTTTCAATACCATGAGCCCCTTTTTCAATACCATGAGCCAAAACAATACCATGAGCCCAAAACTACATTACTTCCGATGGTATTCCTGGACGGGGTCATTTAGACGAATCATTACCCAATACAATGGGTCAATACCATGGTGTTTACCCCTGGTTTTGCACTTTTTGAGCGCTTTAGCCCATACGTGACTTGGCACGTTCTTTTCCGCGTGCATACGCGACTTCCCTTAGACAGATCCGCGTATTCCTTGAGACATACTCTTTCACCATAGATTTAGCACAATCTGAATTCCTTTCTTCACTTTCTTCTGTATACACTATAGATACATCATATTTAGCTCATCAAGAACATATTCTAACAAGCACAACTTCACCAAGTAAGTTGTCATCATCTTCATTAAGTGGGTTGCCTTTCAAGGACAACACTCAGCATCATATTATCAACAAACATCATATCACATCAGATTTACATCATTTACCAAGTCCATCAAGTCAAGAATAACTTCATCAGGTGGATTGCCATCAAGGACAACACATGTCAACAGTCGCATGTCTTCATCTTCATTTAGTGGGTTGCCATCAAGGACAACACTGCATCATATTTCCAACATTAGGATGTATTATGTCTCCATTCCAAGTGGAATCACTCTAAAATACCCTTGTTCACACATGCTAAAAAACAACAAAAAATTACTACTCTAAAAACTGGAAATTCAAGAACGAGTGAGCTAGTTAACCTATCAAATGCCTAACCTAATCAAGTGAAAATGAAATGGGGTAAATATTTTTATTAAATTGAATTTTTTTATGACCTAATCCAAGTGGAATTAAATCAAATGAATCTCATTAACCCATTCTAAAAAATAGCATAAATTTATTATTATTTCGCTACAAAGATTTACAGAAATCTTTATTTGTGAACTAGTAACCAAATCCAAGTATCTTAATGATGAATACAACCTTAAAAATTTATTCTAAGGATGAATAATGCTTGTTAATTTGTAAAAAACCTGCAAAATAACTCACTTCAATCATTTAACGCAATCCTACAGCAAGAAAAAAAACAATACTAAATACAAAATATGCAAAACAAAAATAGGAGATGCATGTGAATAAGAAGTGAAAAGAACATAAATAAATTGTGAAAGAAGGATCTGAGTCTCCTGGGATGGCCAAGCCCAAGGATTTTCAGAGTCCTATGGAATAAACCAAGCCTTATAAGCTAAAAATGGCACCAATCTTCATTATTTGAATTAATCCAAGTACATCCCTACAAGAAATGAAAGTGGAGCTACAAAAAACAAGTTTTCTCTACAATAAGACTAAACAATACATGCCCCTAGAGGCCAATTCGAATTGGTACTTATAAAAAATTATGAGGAAGCATTCTCTTTGAAAGGAGGAATATTTCCCCTCCATAATCCCCCAAATAGTGGATCTAGTTCCCAACACTACGATTTTGCATTAAATGACAGGGAACACATTCCTAGATTTTCTCAATCATCGGAGTTCTAGAATATCTCAATAATTTCATGATATTTTGTTCATTTATCATCCAATCTTGATCCTCCTATAATAGGGAGCAAGTCCCTAAATTATCTCCTTCTCCAATTCTTTATAATCTTCCCAATATTCTTACAATATCCTTCAAAAATAAATAATATTAGGCACAAATATGCAATTATCTCTAAACCTTCCGAATAACATATTAAAGCTTAAAAAACATTCTTAAGTGTACAAGCAGAGATTTAAGATAGCCTTTATGTGCCTAATAAAGGCTAGATGGACCTTAATTTATGTCTAATTTGAGGCCCATCATACCCCCTACTTAAAGTGTTGTTCATCCTCTAAGCAACTTAGTGACCTCACTGTGCCTCCTTCATGGCCCTGGTGGCCTCTCTTTTCTACATTTCTCAATATTTTCTCTTAAGAAGCTTGGTTGTAGGTTCTGCAAGGACAAGCACAAAAATTTAGTTGTTCTTTTCATGATTGTTTAGTAGTCTTCAAGTACAAAAACAAAACTTTCCTCTTTGAAAGTGAACTTTGTTGGCTTGTAGTTCCATTGCATTCACATTCCATTTTCACTTATTTTTTCCAAATCTATTTGTGTATAGAAAAATCATAGTGTTTCTAGAGACCATTAGCCTGCCCTTTTTTCCTTGTGCAAGATTGGTTCTTGAATCTTTTTCGGTTTGGAAATTTCTTCCACATCCTTTTCCAACTTTCTGTTGCTTTTTTCCATCATTTTGACTCCTCTAAAACCCTTAGAACGACCTTGGATGTGATCTTGTAGCAACTCAGAGCATCCTGTAGAAAATATGTTTTTCCTCTAGCAGCTATGTTTCCTGTAGCAACTTCCTGTAGCATCTCTATTTCGCATGTAGCAACCAATATTTGCATGCCAAGAGGTGGTGGGTCCACCTTTTATTTTTTATTTTTTTTATTTTTTTTATTCTTTCCTCTTTTTTCCGATTTTTTTTTCATTCCATGCAAAATAAACTTAGTGCTTTTTTTTTTAACTAAGTTGGCCCTTAGTTACCCCTTGGCACTCCTTTTCTTCCATCACAACTAACTGCTTACCACCTACTTTCTCAAGTCCTCTTCACTTTTGTCTTGCTCCTCTCCCACATGTGTGTGTGTCTTGGTGGAAAAGTGAAGTTAACTGCTAGATAAGGTTCAGGTTGCTCTGCTAATGATTTTGGCTATAAAAAACCTTTTCTTCTCACACTTTTAATATTTTATTAAGCTAGAATAGATTCGAAGGGGGAGGTTAGAGAGTTTAATACCTGAGCCTTACCCTTGATGTGTTTTTTCAGATGATATTGAGGTTGCTATATGACTATTGAAGTTTCCCTTGGTGGTTTTGAAGTTGCTACTAATGATCCCAAAGCTAAGTGTGATAATCTGTTGGAGGTTCTCTTGCTGATAGCCTTGAATATGGAGGTATTCTAGGATTTTTTGTTGTTGTTGTTGTTGCTTGATATCCCTGGATAAAATTTTGTTGTTGCTTCACATCCCTGGATAAAAAATTTTGCTGAGATGCTCATGATGTGAGCATTGTAGTTGATGATTTTGCTTCTGTAAAAGTATTTATAGCATTATGATTCTTTGACTAATAAAGCTTTTTTTTATGTGTAATCTTCTTCCTAGCATTCAATATTCTATTGGTGGAGTGGATGGACTACATCCTAAGGAGGGTGTGCTCTTCTCAACTTCATAAATGGCTTCATGATGCTCAAGGTGGCTGGATCTTATGCTTTGTGGGTGAAAAAAGAATTGATGTTGATTTTGATGTGACTATACAGGCTGCTACAAGAGGAATCCTCTTCTTGTAGCAGTCATTTAATTCCTCCTAGAGACATCATTATTACTTGTGGGATTGATGTAAATTCATAGGAGGTATAAGGAAAAGGTTACAATCATCAAGAGGTGGTGTAGGTGGTGGAAAAGTAGATGACATCACTTTTTCTGATTTTTTTTCATTTAAGGCTGAGTGGAATTTGAGGATGAATTTGGATAGATGGAGTGGATAGGTTATGGAAGTGGTGTTGGGGGATCTCTCTGAACCTTCTCTAAACAAGAAATGATCTTTTGACCCTTTCTTCCATTCAGATCTGATTCCTGTAGAATCTACAGGACTTCATGTAGCATTTCAGGACAACCCCCTTGTAGCAGACTTGTTTTAGCCATATCTCTCAAACGGTAGACTGGATTGACTTGAATTTTTTTTTGAATATTATTATCATTCCTATGCACCTTCACATAAAAAATCTCAGTCATTGGATGCATGAATCATGAGAACAAATAAAAATGGTTGTAGGTGATGGAGGTTGATATATCACAAAGTATGCACTGGAATTCGCTGAAATTACTTGAGCATGTTACCATCATCTATATACATATCCCCATAAAACAACTCAGAAAATGGATGCACGATTATTGAGATATAATAAAAACAATTTTCTGCTAAAACCCAGGACTTCTTGTAGCCAAAATAGGATTTCCCATAGCATTTTAGGACAACGAGAAAAATGAATGAAAAGCTTGGAAGTGATGGGTGTATGTTGGAAATGGATTAGGGTGATGGATTGGCATGACCTTGATCCTTTTGGAACATCTAAGAAAAGGAGAAGAAAGTCCAAGTTTGACTTCCTTTGACTACATTTTTGACCAATTTTTCTTTTTTGGTGCCAACTTGTTTTTGTTTCTTGCAAAGGTTGGAGAGCACCTTCATTCATTAGAGAGATATAACTGGAGAAATTTTATCATGTTTTCATCTTTCTCTTTTTTATTAGGCCTACTAGCCGCCTCAATGAGGTTTTCAACTAGTAGGTCTACCTAGGTGCCTCAAAGGAGGTTTTCATCTAGGATCTTTTTTTCTCTTATTTTCTCTTTTTTTGTCAACTCATTGACTTCCTCATGGAGGTTTTCAATCATTGAGAAATTCTTAGACACCTCAAAATAGGTTTTCACCTGAGATATTATTCATTTTAATTTTTCTCTTTTTCCATTTTTTTATTTTTTTCTATCCTTCTCTACTTGAAAAAATAAAATCTCTTTCAAGTGTAGGAATTCTTCCAATGGAGCCATATGCATATCAAGATCACAAATAAAATCATACATACACTTGAAATTCATGCTTTGATGAGTGAATATGAGAGATGAATTTCTTTGACCTCAAATTATTGTTGAAGAAGAGTGTGTTGTTGCAACTTAGACCATCTGGACCCATATTTCAATATAGTTTTGATGCCCTTGGTTTTATTTATCATCGGGATGATTCTTAATGTCTTATTCTACCATGAAATTCAAATATTCCTCTTTTTGATGATTATTATCTTGAACACATGGAGAATATGATGGAAAACATGAGGTAACTTTCTCAATATCTGATTCTGATGTTTGCTCTTAATCAAGTGTAGCCCATGATTCTTTGGTTTTATCATTTGAATATTCTTTTTATGAATGTTGTCCTTCAATCACATCAAGAGAATCACTTTTTTTCAATGCTATTCATGAGCTAAGATGGATACCATTTAGTTCAAGGGGATATTTTTGGAAGTGTTGTGGCTCAGAATTGTAAGTGGGTTGATTTACTTCTTTGTATGGGTTTGGAAATGGCAGTATAGGTTGTTGAGTAGGAGTGGATCTATGAGATGGATGTGGTTGAGGTTGTGGTTGTGGTGGAGGTGACTAAAATATCAAGGATGGCATGGAGTTGGGCATGGAGGATATTGACTAAAATATCAAGGATATTTTTCATTTCTCTCATAAGGTTCTTTCCAGCCTTGTTGCCAAGATTAGTTTTGGGGTTGGGATGGCCAAGGTTGCCAAGGAGGGAGTGTGTTCCAATTACTTTGAGAGGGATGTGCATAGGCTTGAAATTGTGAATTAGGTTCTTAAACCATACCAAGTTGACTAGGCTTTCATGGTCTTCTTGGAGCTACATAACATAGCTTCTTTGGTGATTGACTTACTCCATTGTCTTCTTGGTACAATTCCTTCAACATTGGTAATGATGGACAATATTTAGTAGCATGTGATTCTGCATGGATAACAAAAATATTAGAATCTTCTTTTTTCTCATTTTTCATTCTTAACATTTCTACTTTTTCACTAAGAATTTATGTTTTAAATCCATCAAACAAATTTCCAAGTTTAGCTTGACTTACCAATCTTTATGTTGATTTACTTACTCTTTCCCTTCCTCTTGATATGCGATTTCATGTTCCACAAATTTATTCAAATGATAATTGGTATAAATCTCCTTGAGATCAAGCAGATCAATCCACTCATCCCTAATAATTCTAAGTAAGAGGTTTTTAGTTGTCAAATCCTAAATGATGTAATTTTTCCCTCTTAATTATACATGAACCTCTCTATTAGATCTTCAAGGCTCTCATCTTTTTTTTATTCATTCTAAATATATTTTTTTTAAGATCATGATATTTATATTTTTATATAAATATATTTTGCATATAATTCTGTGATCTTATTGAATTACCTAAACTCATGAACCATTTAAGAGCTCTATCCTTCAATGTTGTAGGAAACGATCTCAACTTTTGAGTGTGTGATAAGTAGCCATAAGATCTACAAAGTATTTAAAATTCAAAGAGAAAGGTTTATGGATCCTCTGACCTCATTCCATGGATGTTGGGAAGGAAATATGGAGGGACGCTCTTCATATGCACACTGACATTAGTATCTTGAATGGGAAATCCAAGAGGATCTTCCTCATTCTCTTCTCCGTCCATTTCTTCTACCTTTTCTACCACCTCTTCTTATTCTACCTGCAAAAGTGGATGGTTATGTGGTTCTTACTACACCACGTGATCAAATGGTGGGGTTTGGTGTTGGATAATTTTTCTTTTTGAATAAGAATTCTAATGCAATGCAATTTTCTGTTTTTGAAATGAAATATGGCTAATGCAAAATATTTTTTGTTTTTTCAAAAATAAACGAAATGAATCAACTAGGGAAGAAAAAACTTCATACTTTGAAACCTCCCTAGAAACGATGCCAAAAAGTGTTGAGCCTCAGTATTACAACAAGAATGTTGCAACTCCCAAGACCTCCACCTTTAATTATCAACCAGGGGTTCGTACAAACCTAAGAGGTATCGGCACTATATGTGCAACATATAATGTGTCCTTCATTTTTTGATCTGATGTAATGGAGTGAATTTCATGAAATCAAAGCCTAATATAATTTCAAAAATGGATTTTTTTCTTTGAAAAGGAATTAATCCTAGGCAAGAACAACAATTTGTAATTGAAATCTTGAGAGCATGAATTCAAATAAATAGGCCTAATCTACTTTGTAAAAATGCATGTCCTAAGTGGTGTTTATTCTTCCGAAATCATGGATTTATATGCTAGGGGTCATGAGTCAAGCCTAAGAGACAAAAACCAATATTTTGGAGCAAATATGGTCGAGTTTACATGTTCTACAAGAGTGCTACGGGAAGGTATGTTTTTGCTACAGGAAGTTCTTTTTTGGAGATAACTCACCGAATTACTAAGTAAATCAAATGAAAATGGGATGGGACAAATTTTTTTATTAAATATGATTTCTTAGGTATCCATTCTAATTGAATCACTCCAAAATACCCATGTTCACGTATGCTAAAAAATAACAGAAAATTACTACTATAAAAATTGGAAATTCTAGAACTAGTGAGCTAGTTAACCTATCAAATGTCTAACCTAATAAAGTGAAAATTCAATGGGGTAAATTTTGTTATTAAATTGAATTTTTTTATGACCTAATCCAATTGGATTAAATAAAATGAATCTCATTAAACCCATTCTAAAAAATAGCAAATAATTACTAATATTTCGCTACAAAGCATTTCCAGAATTCTTATATTCGTGAACTAGTAACCAAATCCAAGTAGCTTAATAATGAAGATAACCTTCCAGAGTTATTATAAGAATGAATAATGCTTGTGAATTTGTAAAAAACCTTCAAAATAACTCACTTAAATCATTTAACTCAATCCTACAACAAGAAGAAGGAAAAACAATACTAAATACAAAAATATGCAAAACAAAAATAGGAGATGCATGTGAATAAGAAGTGGAAAACATAAATAAATTTTGCAAGAGGGATTTGAGGCTCTTGGGATGGCCAAGCCCAAGGAGATTCAGAGCATTATGGAAGAAAAAAAGCCTTAGAAACTAAAAATGGTACCAATATTCATTATTTGAATTAATCCAAGTACATCCCTGCAAGAAATGAAAGTGGAGCTGCAAAAAACAAGTTTTCTCCACAATAAGTCTAAACAATACATACCCCTAGAGGCCAATTCAAATTGGTACTCATAAAAAATTATGAGGAAGCATTCTCCTTGAAAGGAGGATGAATTCTCGTTGAAAGGAGGAAGATTTCCCCTCCAAAATACCCCAAACAGTGGATCTCGTTCCCAACACTAGGAGTTTGCATTAAATGACAAGGAACACATTCCGAAATTTTATCAATCATCAGAGTTCCAGAATATCTCAATAATTTCATGATATTTTGTTCATTTATTATCCAATCTTGATCCTCCTATAGTAGGGATCAAGTCCCTAAATTATCTCATTCTCCAATTCTTTATAATTTTTCCAATATTTTCACAATATCTTTCAAAAATAAATAATATTAGGCACAAATATGTAATTATCTCTAAACCTTCCTAAGAACATATTAAAGCATAAATAACATTATTAATTGTATAAGGAGATATTTAATATAGTCTTTATGTACCTAAGAAAGGTTAGATGGGCCTTAATTTATGTCTAATTTGGAGGCCCATCGCCATTATTTGTTTCTTTTACCACCTCTTATTTCCCCATTCTCTCTCTACATCATTTTCTACATTATCTTAAACTTATACATATTTTTCATCCAATACATATTCCTTAAAATTCATAAGGTATGGATATGCAATATTTTCATGTGTGATGGGACTAACAAGGTTTATAGTTCTCCATTTTTTGGTTTTCTTCTCCATGTCTTCTAGATTTTTTGTGCCATCTATATTCTCAAATATTTTGAATTGATTCAAACTCCCTTGGGGATTCCTTGGTTGTGATGGACCTTTATTCTAATCCTTTATATACTTTATTCTTACTATTTTAGATGCAAAATAATTTTTTGTATTTTTTTTTTGAAGAGGGATGCTTATCCTTAGATTTCAGACAACTTTTGGAAATTTTCCCATAACCTTGAAAAATATGCCACTAAAAATAACTTGTTCATAATCTAGGACCTACTAATGGTTCCACTCATCAGTATTGATTTGTAGATACTCTAGGATTCTTTTCTCTAAATCAAATCCCACACATATTCTCACATAGGAGTACAAATTTTCTTTAGGTTCTACTTGATCCACCCAATTTAATCCCAATATCTCTAAGAGTGTTGTCATTTTGGAAGACAAGGGTAGATGAGGCAGTCTAACCCACACCAAGTCTACTAAGATTTATTCCTCTAGATTGAAAGCTAGAGACCATGAAGATAGAGTACCTTCCTTCGGATCCCATAAAAAATGGGCAAGGGAAGAATATTAAACCTTGCTCTGTTAAAAACTGTTGGAAATCTTGCCATTGATGGCAAAGGAGGTAACGGATGCAGAGATAGGAACGATTACAAGAGACAAAACCCAGGCAATGGAAGTAGGCAAAGAAACATCTATTATTGCCACGGCTATTGTAGAGAAACGAGCATTATTCCGAGAATATTTTACACAGTCGGGCGTTACACATAACATAAATTACATTCCGGGATTTATATTCAAATGTGCAGTGGAATGCAATGAGATTGGATATGCTTTGAATCAGTTAGCATTCACTATTTGAATTATGTTTGAAATTAATCCCCAGTTTTGAACAGAGCACTTGTATTCGATTGACATGAAGGTTATATATATGGTTTATATATATACATACACCGAAGAACTGTGCGTTATATATATGGTAGGACCATGTTGAATTGCCAGAGACCAAGGCCACTTATGAATGGAGCGGAACCATAGTCGTAACAAAGAATATATATATATAATTGAAATGCGATGAATAGTTATATGTATATATATATATAATTGAAATCGTGGAGGACCGGAACCTGGAGCGTAGGGAGAAGTGGAACTATGATGGATGAGCAGTAACGCGGTTTGGAGGAACAGTAAAGCGGAATGGTGGTATTCATCGCACCACCATTATACAGAAAGTGGTATTGAAGGAATGGGCAGCGATTCCATAGAATGCCTGACACGTGTCCCCGAGTGAAATTGGAAAACCACTTTTTAGTGTGCGCCATCGCGGGTTATGGTCTACGCATGTTGATCAAGCGATATCCATTGGATCGGGCAATGGGATATCGGCCGTTGGATAGGCACGAGGATTTAACAAGGTACGTCGCGGAGTGGGCCCGAGTACTGTACACAAATGAAGGGTAAATGGTTATTAAACTTTGGTCATAATATAACATGGGCGAAGGTCAAGAATGTCATTCCGGAGGCCTCGTATATGGTGACAAAGGTTAGTCATTATCCCCCGCGGAATTTAAAGGGAATGGTTTAATATATCCGAAAAGTTTGGATATGTTTCAAGGTATTTTATTTAAATATTGCAACTCGGACATACGGAGATTAAGACCATATGGTTACGATTCTGAAGTCAGCACCCTATGAAATATATGGGAATGTAATATAGTTTGAGGTTGTAAAGCGACGGACTATTAATAATTGTTAATGCTTGGCTCGGAGATGGGCATACGATGGAGTAAATACATGGGTCCTCACATTTAGTGGGAAACATATATATATATATATATATACTGATATATATACTACGCTGATATTTAATATAGTGGGTTGTAATATTACTTCGAAATTGTATTAAAACATTAATTGGGTTTATTACATGAGAATATTATGTATTGTATGGGTTTTATAATTGTGAGTATAAAAAGTCTCCACAGTTGATTAAAGTGCCAACCCAAGAAATTAGAACCTTGAAAGGTTGCCCAGATTTAAAATCAGTTATTATATTAAAAAGCAGTTATATATGCAGCAGGTACACAAAGTACAGTGAATAAGAATAAATATAGGAATGAAGTGAATAGATGGAATATGTCGATGACAGTGAACAAAGAGTATGCAGAACAATTTCTTTACAACAGCAAGAAAAGACAAATCCAGCAAATCCAAAATCCAGAAAAGGAGCTGAATGGAATTGAGATGTATAACTGAAAAATGCAAATGTAAATATTTTTTATTGTTTGTGATGCAAAGGCAAGTATCCTAAGGAAAAGGAAAAATCCCACTATAGCATGAAATTTTGTACAGATTATTATAATTTTATTTGAGTTTGATAAAGGAATGAGAAGATAGAAGTCAAAAGGTCAGGGCTACTCACTTCAAATTCTCTGAGGAATGTAAAGAGTCATGCAATGAACTCTATATATAATATCACATTAATATGCAGAGTGGGTGTGTGAAGAATAGAGAAGGCAGAATATAAAATATTGAGACAGAGAAGATTAAGAGAGGCAGAGAAGAAAGATATGCTACAAAACAGAGCTGATATCTGAGGTAAATCAACAAACATTCAGTTTGATATATTGAGGAAGTTGGAGCTTCCCTATCAATTTGCAGCTTGATAGTTATCAGTTGTAGCTGACTGAGGTTGAAGCCTCCTGTAGGTTGGTGCCTGCAGAAAAACAGTGGTGAGAGGGAGTTGGAGCTTGCCTTTGCATCACAACAATAATAAGATGTGGTTTTCTCCCTTTATGGGTTTCCACTTATATCTGGTGTCTCTGTGCATGATGTTTATGTGTTGATCTGATTTATATCTTCTACTTAATACCTGCTACTCTCATATTAAAGTCTGTTGTTATATTAAATTAATATTTGCTGCTCACAGTCTAAGATTACTCACATATTAAGTTGGACATGAAATGAAGGTGTATGTTAGTTTTAATAAAAGGTTTAAAAAATCCATGAATGTGTTAAACTGATTCACCCCCCCTCCCCTCTCAGTTTAACTAAGTGTTCAACAATTGGTATTAGAGCCAAGTTCCTTGTGTATCAGTATAACAACTGAAAGGAGATCCTAAGTCCCCTAGATGGCTAGTCAAGAAGGAAGCTCAACCAATAAAGCACCTTTCTTCACTGGTGCTAATTATGCCTTCTGGAAAATTAGGATGAGAGCATACATAATGTCTTTAGGATTAGAAGTTTGGAATGCTGTGGAATTTGGATACTCCACAAAGTCGACTGAATCAGAGAAAGAAGCTAAACAAAACTTTGTAGCTAATGCAAAAGCAATGAATGCAATCTTAAATGGACTATGTGAAGCTGAGTTTATCAAATTAATGCACAGTAAGACTGCCAAAGATATGTGGGATACTCTAGAGAATATCCATGAGGGAAATAAAAAGGTAAAGACTGCCAAACTTCAAGTATATAGAGCCCAATTTGAAAATTTAAAAATGAATGATGATGAAGATGTTGGCAGCTTCTTCTTAAAAATTGCAGAAATTGTTAACAATATGAAAGCTCTTGGAGAAACCATGCCAGAAAGTATAATTGTGCAAAATATTCTAAGATCTCTTCCATCCAGATTTAATCCCAAGGTGTCTGCTATAGAAGAAATAGCTGATTGGGAGACCTTGACCATGAACCAACTACTTGGAAATCTAACAGCATATGAGATGAGGCTCCCACAGAAGAAGCCAAGTACGAGGGAAGCAGCTTTTAAAACAGAAAAGAAGAAAGAAGAAAAAGAAGACATATGCTCTTGCTCTGATGAAGAAGAAGCTAAATTTGTCAAGAAACTGGATAGAGGCTCAGGTAGATACAAAGGTAAAATTCCCTTCAAATGCTTTAACTGTGGAAGAGTAGGACATTATGCTGCTAAGTGTCCTCACAAGAAAGTAAGGAATCAGGCTCAAGAATCAGAGAAAAACACATCAAAGAACTGGCAGAAAGGAAAGAAATTCAGCAGAAAATCCTTCTATGCTCAACAAGACAGCAGTACATCTAAAGACTCAGATGAATCCTCAGGAGAAGAGGGAACCTCTGAATTTTTGCTGATGGCCATAGAAGATCTTGAAGGACTCTTGCTAGAAGAAGAAGAAGAAGGTGAAGTAGACCTTGAGGGGGAGCTAAGAAGTGCTCTGGAGGAGATTGACAGACTCAAACTAAAATGTAGAAAACAAAAAGAGATTCTCCTCAAATGTGTGAAAGAAGAACAAAATTCAGAAGTCCTCATGCAGCTGAAGGTAAAGCTTGAAGAAGCCAAGAAGATTGAAGATATGTTACTTCAGCAAATCAAGGATAAAACTTGAGAACAAGAGAAGCTGGAAGAAGAAATTGTATGTCTGAGGAAGAAATTAGAAAGTGCTCAACAGAAAGTGTCTATATACCCTTCTCAAATGACAAGCTCTGGTAAGTTGAATGAAATCTTGGATGCTCAAAGATCTCCTCTAATAAAAACTAGGATAGGCTATGAAGGAGAATCAAGTAAAGGCAAAGAAAAGGAAAACAAAAATATAATTTTTGTGAAAGCAAAGAAGGCTGATGAAGCAGCTCAAATAATTCCTACAAAGTAAGAAACATGTAATGAGAAAGACAGAGACCAGAAGAAACCTCTAATAACAAATATTGCAACAAATACTAAGACAATAGAGAAAGGATCATATACTCCTGATTATATCAAATTTGGAAACCATCAAAGGAGATTCTTGCCTCCTATGAAGAATGCCACCTGTTATGTCTGCCACAAGCTGGGACACATTGCTGCATATTGTCATGCAAGGAGGAGAAATTCAAACCAGCTAAAGATGCAAACAGTAAAGAGACTGTCTCAAATAAACAACTAGAGAAGACTAACTCACATCAGGTATGCAAGTTGTTTCTATGGTTACTATTTTTATTGTAAAGAATTTGGCCATAAAATCATTGAGTGTAGAAAGTATGGACAAAGATTGATTTTCAACACTTCAAGGAGGTTTATGAATCAAATAAATTATGTTCATACTCACAACCTAGCAAAAATTATGATTAAATGTTGTGTATGCAATCAAGTTGGACATACTTCTTCCAAGTGTCCTCTCAGAAGATGTAGCCCATCATCTCACAAAAGATACCAAACAAAAGGGTGCTTCCAGTGGATAAAGAAGGAGAATAAATGTGACTTGGCTCTAACTGCTCAAGACCTAAAAAGCCAGTGCTACGTGGACATTGGCTGCTCAAAGCACATGACTGGAGACAAAATCAAGTTTATAACTCTTGATGAAAAGAAATATGGCAATGTTACTTTTGGCAATGATAAATCAGGTAAGATCAAGGGAAAAGGCTCAGTCAGCATAGACAATGGCAGAGGAAAGGCCCAAGATGTACTATTTGTAGATGGGCTGAAAGCAAATTTACTGAGTGTCAGTCAAATGTGTGACAAAGGTTGTGAAGTTCTTTTTAGAGCTCAAGATTGTGAAGTCAGATCAAGCACAACAGGAAAGACTCTGCTCAAAGGTGTTCGAACAGAGAGTAATGTGTACATATTGAAAGAGGAGGATGAAGCCTGCCATCTTAGCAAACTTGAGGAGTCATGGTTATGGCATAGGAGATTGGGACATCTCAGCTTCGACCATATCATCAGACTGAGCAAGAAGAAAGCTGTCAGAAATATGCCAGAAATAAGAAGACCTTCAAATACCATATGCAAATCTTGTTAATTGGGGAAACATACTCGCACATCCTTTAAATCTAAAGATGAGCTATCAACAAGAAGACCACTTCATCTTGTGCACATGGACCTATGTGGACCTGCTAGAACTAAGACACCAAGTGGAGAATCCTACTTCATGCTGATAATAGATGATTTCTCCAGAATGACATGGGTTGCTTTTCTCAAGAACAAATCAGAAGCACTGGAAAAATTTAAGATATTCAAAGCATTAGCTGAAAATCAAACTGGATGCAAACTTAAATGTATCAGATCAGACAGAGGAGGTGAATTCACAGATTATGACTTTGCAGACCTATGTAATGAACATGGGATAAAGCAACAATTTACCATTGCAGGGACACCTCAGCAGAATGGAGTAGCAGAGAGACAAAACAGGTCTGTACAACAAATGGCCAGAGCTATGATGCAAGACAACAACATTACTCAAACCTTTTGGGCAGAAGCTGTACACACAACAATACATATTCTAAACAAAGCTCATTTAAGACCTAATAGTGATAAGACTCCTTATGAACTATGGCATGGTAAACCAGCATCAATCAAGCACTTTAGAATTTTTGGCAGCAAGTGCTACATAAAAAATAATGATGAAAATCAGGGGAAGTTTGATGCAAGAGCAGATGAAGGAATATTCTTAGGATATGCATCCAAGAGTAAAGGATATAGATGCTACAACAAGACTCTTCGAAAAATTGTAGAAAGTATTGATGTGAGATTTGATTAAGAACTCCCAAACAAGGCAAGAGATATAGACTGCAGCAGCTATTCAGAAAATCATGAAGAAGAGGACCAAGATGATGATGAAACAAGCAAGAAATCAGAAGATACTGAACTGAACTCGAAAACCCCCTCAAGATACACTCAAAAGAACCATCCAGAAGATCAAATCATTGGAGACAAGAGTGTAGGAGTGCAGACAAGAAGGCAGCTAACTGAACAGATAGAAGAGATATACATAGCCATGTTGTCACAAATAGAGCCAAAGAAATTTGAAGAAGCCAGCAAGGACAAGTCTTGGGTGAATGCAATGAATGAAGAATTGGACCAAATTGAGAAGAACAATACTTGGGAACTAGTTCCTAGACCTGTTGAGAAGAATGTCATAGGCTCAAAATG
Source organism: Pinus albicaulis (assembly GCA_034641835.2). Lineage (NCBI taxonomy): Eukaryota > Viridiplantae > Streptophyta > Pinopsida > Pinales > Pinaceae > Pinus > Pinus albicaulis. The sequence continues at coordinate 34,102 of JAXQQM020060291.1, forward strand.
GGTATTCAAAAATAAAATGAATGAGGAAGGACAAGTAATCAGGAATAAAGCCAGACTTGTCTGCAAAGGATACTCACAAATTGAAGGACTTGATTACGATGAAACATTTTCCCCTGTAGCCAGAATGGAAGCTATCAGAATGTTCCTGGCATTTGCATGCTATCAAAACTTCAAAGTATATCAAATGGATGTAAAATCTGCATTTCTGAATGGAGACTTATAAGAAGAATTCTACATGGAACAACCAGAAGGCTTCTCATTGACAGACAAAGAAGACTATGTGTGCAGACTGAAGAAGGCCTTATATGGACTAAAACAGGCTCCCCATGCTTGGTATTCAAGACTGGATAAATATTTGCAAAAACAAGGCTTTAAGAGAGGTGGAGTAGACAACAATATATACATAAAAGCCCATGAAAATGAACTCCTGATTGTTGTAGTATATGTTGATGACATCATGTTTGGAAGCAATAGAGAAGAACTAGCAAGAGGGTTTGCTGATGATATGAAAATAGAGTTTGAAATGCCCATGATTGGAGAACTCATTTTCTACTTGGGACTTCAAATTAAGCAAAAGAACACATGTACATTCATCTCACAAGAAAAATACTTAAAGGAAATGCTGAAAAAGTTCAAAATGGAGGATTGCAAAACTGTGTCAACTCCCATGACCACAGGCTGCAAGCAATGTACTGATGATGGGTCCGTTGATATAGATCGAAAACTCTACAGATCCATGATTGGAAGTCTATTGTATCTGACTGCATCAAGACCAGACATCATGCTAGCAGTAGGACTAGTGGCTAGATATCAAGCAGCACCTAAACAAAATCACCTTCTTGCAGTCAAAAGAATATTCAGATATCTACAAGGAACAACACAGTATGGACTTTGGTATCTTAAAAGCAAAAACTTCACTTTATCAGCATACACAGATGCAGATTGGGCCAGCTGTGTGGATGATAGGAAGAGTACAAGTGGAGGTGCATTCTATCTAGGAGAAAGTCTGGTGGCATGGTTAAGCAAGAAACAAACATCTATCTCCCTATCTACAGCAGAAGAAGAATATATTGCAGCAGCAACATGTTGTACACAAGTCATGTGGATGAAGCAAACTCTACAAGACATGAAGGTAAGCATTGATGAACCTATCTCAATTAAATGTGATAATACAAGTGCTATAAGTATATCTAAAAATCATGTGCTTCACTCAAAAACTAAGCATATCCCAATCAAGTATCATTTTCTCCGAGAACAAGTGGCTCAGAAGATAGTAAAACTGGAATATGTACCAACAAAAGAACAGACAGCTGATATATTTACCAAACCTCTTGCTGGAGAACCATTTCAATATTTGAGGGATAAACTAGGGGTAGTATCTGTAGATTCTACTCTCTGATATAAAGAGAAAGCATAGTCTCAGGGGGAGAACAAAAATGATAATATCATTCCAGGGGGAGATCAGCTAGCAAGGAAAACATGAATCAGGTCCTGAGGATCAAAGGATTAAGACAAAAGAACACCAAGTTATTATCCTAGAGTTGTCTGCATTATTCAAGCATGAAAAGGTCAATTACAGAGCAAAAGCATCAGTTTGAATCCAATCATACATCTCTGATTAGATAAAAGCTGATACATTTGTATTCTATGTAGTATCATTATTCTCACTTTTAGCTCTATACAAGTGAAAGAAGTCTATGCGTTTGAACTGTATCAATTTACAGTGTATATTCAAATTCGATAATCCTCAAAGTGTTCTCTCAACAAGTCTTATACATCACTTTGGAGCAGCATGGTACAAAGTCAGCAGAAGAGGGCCTAAACATAACTCAGAGAGAGGAAATGCAAAAAGCAACCCTTTGCCATTGATGTCAAAGGGGGAGGAAGAGAAAACAACAGAAGAAAGAGAAGGAAAACAGAGAAAATGTATTTCCATCAATGCCAAAGGGGGAGACTGTTGGAAATGTTTCCATTGATGGCAAAGGAGGTAGCAGATGCAGAGACAGGAACAGTTACAAGGAGACAAAGACAGACAATGGAGGCAGCAAAGAAAGCATTTATTATTTCCATGGCTATTATTGCAGAGAAACAGCTGTTATTCCGAGAATATTTTACACAGCCGGGCGTTACACATAACATAAATTACATTCTGGGCTTTATATTCAAATGTGTAGTGGAATGCAATGAGATTGGATATGCTTTGAATCAGTTAGCATTCACTGTTTGAATTATGTTTGAAATTAATCCCCAGTTTTGAACAGAGCACTTGTATTCGATTGACATGAAGGTTATATATATGGTTTATATATATGCATACACCAAAGAACTGTGCGTTATATATATGGTAGGACCGTGTTGAACTGCCAGAGACCAAGGCCACTTATGAATGGAGCGGAACCATAGTCGTAACAAAGAATATATATATAATTGAAATGCGATGAATAGTTATATATATATATATATATATATATATATATATATATATAATATTGAAATCGTGGAGGACCGGAACCTCGAGCGTAGGGAGAAGTGGAACCGTGATGGATGAGCAGTAACGGCAGTTTGGAGGAACAGTAAAGCGAAATGGTGGTATTCATCGCACCACCCTTATACGGAAAGCGGTATTGAAGGAATGGGCAGCAATTCCATAGAATGCCTGACGCGTGTCCCCGAGTGAAATTGGAAAACCACTTTTTAGTGCATGCCATCGCGCGTTATGGTCTACGCATGTTGATCAAGCGATATCCATTGGATCGGGCAACGGGATATCGGTCGTTGGATAGGCGCGGGGATTTAACAAGGTACGTCGCGGAGTGGGCCCGAGTACTGTACACAAATGAAGGGTAAATGGTTATTAAACTTTGGTCATAATATAACATGGGCGAAGGTCAAGAATGTCATTCCAGAGGCCTCGTATATGGTGACAAAGGTTAGTCGTTATCCCCCGCGGAATTTAAAGGGAAAGGTTTAATATATCCGAAAAGTTTGGATATAGTTTAAGGTATTTTATTTAAATATTGCAACTCGTACATACGAAGATTAAGACCATATGGTTACGATTGTGAAGTCAGCACCCTATGAAATATATGGGAATGTAATATAGTTTGAGGTTATAAAGCCACGGACTATTAATAATTGTTAATGCTTGGCTCGGAGATGGGCATACGATGGAGTAAATACATGGGTCCTCACATTTAGTGGGAAACATATATATATATATATATATATATACTACGCTGATATTTAATATAGTGGGCTGTAATATTGCTCCGAAAGTGTATTAAAACATTAATTGGGTTTATTACATGAGCATATTATGTATTGTATGGGTTTTATAATCGTGAGTATAAAAAGTCTCCACAGTTGATTAAAGTGCCAGCCCAAGAGATTAGAACCTTGAAAGTTTGCCCAGATTTAAAATCAGCTATTATATTAAAAAGCAGTTATATATGCAGCAGGTACATAAAGTACAGTGAACAAGAATAAATACAAGAATGAAGTGAACAGATGGAATATGCCGATGACAGTGAACAAAGAGTATGCAGAACAATTTCTTTACAGCAGCAAGAAAAGACAAATCCAGCAAATCCAAAATCCAGAAAAGGAGCTGAATGGAATTGAGATGTATAACTGAAAAATGCAAATGTAAATATTTTTTATTGTTTGTGATGCAAAGGCAAGTATCCTAAGGAAAAAGAAAAATCCCACTATAGCATGAAATTTTGTACACATTATTATAATTTTATTTGAGTTTGATAAAGGAATGAGAAGATAGAAGTCAAAAGGTCAGGGCTACTCACTTCAAATTCTTTGAGGAATGTAAAGAGTCATGCAATGAACTCTATATATAATATCACATTAATATGCAGAGTGGGTGTGTCAAGAATAGAGAAGGCAGAATATAAAAGATTGAGACAGAGAAGATTAAGAGAGGCATAGCAGAAAGAGATGCTACAAAACAGAGCTGATATCTGAGGTAAATCAGCAAACATTCAGTTTGATATATTGAGGAAGTTGGAGCTTCCCTATCAAGTTACGTGATAGTTTTCGGTTATGGGCGGGCGAGGTTGAAGGCTCACTGTGAGTTGGTCTTTTTTAGAAAATAGTGGTGAGGAGTTGGAGCTTGCCGCATCCTGACAATAATAAAGATGTCGTTTTCTCCCTTTATGAGTTTTCCACTTATATCGGTAGTGTCCTCGGCCATGATGTTCTTCTTTTGATCTGATTTATATCTTCTCACACTTAGCTGCTGCTACTCTCATATTAAGAGTACGATGTTATATTAAATTAATATTTGCTGCTCACATTCTAAGATTACTCACATATTAAGTTGGACATGAAATGAAGATGTATGTTAGTTCGAATAAAAGGTTTAAAAAATCCATGAATGTGTTAAACTGATTCACCCCCCCCCCCCCTCAGTTTAACTAAGGGTTCAACAAAAACAATGAAAACAAAGCGCACACTTCATTAAATTGAGTACATTTCTGTAATATTAGGGGACTAATGCATTTTTCAACCATCAAGTTTCCACCCACATTATAATAGCCCAGGAGGCATGTAAAATTCCCTATTAGAGCCAATTTAGCCAAAATAAGGACCATATTTCTTGGTTCTAGAGATGATAGTTCTAACATAGTATATCTTCCACTTGATTTACAAATATAAAATATCCTATATTGAGGATGATAACTTTTCCAAGGGTTAGAATTTTTAATAATCACATAGTATAACACACATAAAAACACACATAAAATACCAAAGACAAAATATTGGCAGAAAAGGCTTCAGCCTCACGGCTTCCTCACATATTTCTCATTATTAAAAGAATGTAGTGTTACAGTTAAATAGATGAGGAGACAGTGTCTTAAGATAGTGCGTTCTATCTTGTACACCTTGGTTGAGATAATTTCTCAACAAAACACACACCAATATAGGAGCTACCTAAACTAACTCCTATCTTAGAGGAACAACCCAAACTAAAGAGTTAGGCATAAATTCCTGACTTTTAATATTTAATTTATTTATTTTATTTTTGGATTTATTATTGTTTTATGAGAGAGTCTAACATTCCCCCCTTCAATGATAAATCCAAAATAATAACGAGGAATCATCTTCCAAGTTCTCATGTTGATCCTAGAAAACATTTCCTGAAAAAACACTTGAAAATTTGGATCTTTGAAAAAGCGCAATACGGAAAGGAACCATGAGTCAGTTGCATGTCTGATTCATCTCTAAATTTTGCTTGAAAACTCTATCACGTGCCAAGTTGCAAAAGAATCCATCTGTCCTTTGCGTGAAATCAGCATCCTTTGTCCACTAACAAAATTTGTTGAACGCCTACTGACTAATGATGTCAAAAATAACTCATTGTTGCTTTTGTTGTGTTGGAAAATACTAACTGCTGATTTTCTGTCGACTGCCCACTGGAGAATTTGTTGATGCCCACTGGCTGCTGAAGATGCCCACTAGCTGATTTTTCTGGTTTTTTCGATACTTTCAATCTGACAACCACCATCAATTTCATTGACATTTTCCCCCCTTTGTCAGCTAAAAGGAGAGACAATCTGCTGGAAATTATTCCTGACCTCCCCCCCTTCAGGTGTAGGAGTGTTGCACTAGTGTACTCCCCCGTTCAACTACATGAGAGTACCATTTTATTTTCATTGTTGGCTTCACTAGGTGTGATTATATTCGGTTGTAGAACTGATACAATATTTTGACTGTGGATGACCATTCCCAAGGATCAATCCATTCATAATTTATCTTCAATCTGGTTGATTGTTGTTGGTTGCGACATTTCTCTGAGGAATGATTAGGCTTGCCACAATGGCGACAAGGATGGAGATAAAAACACTAATCTTCCATATGATCGGTTCTGTGACAATGAGAACATATCGGTTTGACTGCAACTTTGGGTTGCATGCATTTCTTTTTGTCTACAACTTTCTCAGAACTTGCTGAGGTGATTTTTTCAAGAAATCCTGCACTGATGAACTTAATTGGCTTTGAATAATCGGGGATATGAAAGTTGGTGTCATTTTTGACATATCCTAAGCCTCGTTGATTTTAGTTACTGTGTATTTCTTCCCATGGCTTGATGATTGGCTTGGAAGAAAGTTGAACTAGAAAAACTTTGACACTTGAAGTTGTTTGGATGAATGACTTATCATCTAGATGGTTCAAAGACTTGGAAGCATCACTCTTCTCTTACAACTCATTTCTTTGTAGTTGCGACTCCAGTTGAAGAAACTCAATCGTTTCATTTGTATGTTGTAGATGCTGTGAAGGATCAGTAAGAATGTCTTTGCTGATTTGCACCATGTCTTCAGCACTTGCGCTGATCAAATTGTGAAGAACTTGTAACAGCTAGATGTGTTTCGCCATCTGAACTCGCTCTCTTGAATTCAGGCTCGCTTGTCGTAGATGTCGTGCTTTGAACTGTCTCACTTGATTTTGTTACTTGAATGACAGGCTCGCTTGCTGAATTGCTTGAACTAGCTCACTTGATTGAGTTTACACGCTCGCTTGCTTTGGAATTTTCTTGATCTCTTGCTTGGTGAAACTTGTTGCTCTTGTTTCAAGTTTACTGGAACTCACGCTCGCTTGTTGTAGATTTAAAATTTCTTGAGTGTTGTTTGAATAGCATGATCGCTTGTACTATTTCTTATTGTGCTTGCTTTAAAACACTTGCTAGAGGTGCATAACTTTCTTTCTTAAACTCTTGAATTCAGGCTGGCTCGCTTTATGTTGTGAACTTTGTACTGACTTGATGGAACTTGCTTTGAAAGAATATTCATGCTCGCTTGATGACGATCGCTTTTCTTGAATGCTCTCTTGAACTAGCTTTATTACATCACGCGCACTTGAATTAATACTCACGCTCTCTTGCAGGAGATGTGAACTTGTTGTTTGTTTTATTTAGAGGTAAAACTCGTGCACTCACTTGATTCTGCTTAAAGAAAGGGTGTCGAACACTATTGAAAATGCACCCAAGAGACAAATGACAAGTTTAATCTTGATGACTTAGTTGAAGACTTAATCTAATCACCTTACCAATTCAAATTAGGGTGTCGGTTTCAACCGAGAGTTCACCCTTACAATCCAACTTAGATTAAAAGTTCTTAAATTTATGTGCAAGAATGTTGATGTAGACTTTGCTTTGAAACGCTGGAGGTTGCAGACTCATTACCTTGATTGTATTGATGTAGACTTTGCTTTGAAATGTTGGAGTGTGCAAGTTCATTAACTTGATTGTATTGAGTTAATTTCCTTCTTGAGGTAGAATGTTGATGTTGACAACTTTGATTATTGTTGCAGATGCGCAAATGCATGTGTTGAGTTTAATTATCCTTCCTTGCAGCTATTTCGTTACAGGTGTTGTGCTTGCTTGCATTGAACTTTATGTGTGTGGTAAATGTGATCATTTATGTGTCAAAACTAGACACAAATCATAAGCAACAAAATGAAGCATGCACCATCATAAACACATTCTTCGTGTACCTAAGATCCCTTTATTCAATTTCGGGCAGATCTAGGACACAATCACCACAAAAAATTTATGTTTTTATTAATTACTGGAGTACATCATCTTTCAGCTTCTCGAGCAATGATAAGCTCTATCTCCAAAGTTAACTTTAATATCTACTTTACTTATCATCAACTCTCACTTGAACTTTCTCACTTGTCATTGTGACTCCTCAATTACAACTTTAATTTTGACTTTGACTTTGAAAAGGACTTGATTGACCTTGACTCTTTACAAGAAATTTTTCAAAGGAAAATATACCCTCTTTGACTTACAAGATTTTTTACTTTGGATGACATCAATTGCCAAAAAGATTTTTCAAATCCCACAGCTTTTACTCTAAAAATATCTATGATTGCTTATGTCTCCTAAAAAAATCACTTATTTCTCCAAATTACAAAAAACAACTTATCACTCCAAAAAAAAGCACTTCTTATCGCAATAAAAAATTTAATGCACCTTTATCTCATCACTTATGTCTCCAAAAAAAATCCATTTACAAGCCTCTTAACTCCTTATCTCTCCAATGTTATTATGACCCAAAAATAAAAAACAACTTATTTCAAAAAAAAGATAAAATACCTCTCCACTACCTTTTAACTCCCTTTTAAAATTTCATTAAAAAATGACTCCACTTAAATTATTTAAAAAAATGTATACTACCTCTCCACTTAAGCTTTCCGCTCAATTAACTATTTATTTTAAACCCCCATTTGAAAACTATCGTGAATTTCATGAAGTCCTCTTGTAAAAAGTGAATTTCACGTTTCTCTTAAAAAAGTGAAGAAGTTTACTTTCTTTAAAAGAAGCACACTCCAGATCATTTATAAAGCACTTTTAAAATAATTCGTTTGAAGAACTCAGCAATTTTTTTTTGAAAGCGTTAACATAGTCCTCCAAGGCGGGTTGTCCTATTCTTAGCTAGACCTTCGGCTCTTGTTACACCATTTTTTGGTCATCTAACCTACTACCATTAGATGGACCCAAGTACACCATGTAAGACCAATTTTACCCTAAGTACAATTGCTTTCACTATGTAAAATAACTTAATAAAACACATTTATTAGGTTGTTTATGGTCTAAACAGGAAACCCCAAAGGGAAATATTAAACAAATATATATTTGTTTGATTTCCCTCATGGAATAATAAATTAAACAATAATTTAATTATTATTCCTGGTCATGTTTAACCCAAAACAAAGAAATTAATTAGATAAATCTTTATTTATCTTATTATTTTCTAGGAATAATTATTTAAATCTTATTTAAATAATATTCCTCGTTAAATATGACTAAATCACCCATAAATAATTAAATAAATCATTATTTATTTGATTATCTTTCAACCACTTCCTTAAAATGATAAATAAATCATTTATTTATTTATTATTCACAAATAAAGGGATTTGACCCAAGTCAAATACTTTTTCCCTCAAACAAATATAATAAAATATTCCATAAAAGGTGGATCTAGATTTGGTTAACATTATTTTAATCATGCACCAAGATCTAGAATGACCCAATATTTTGTTATAAATAGGAGGGATTTTCCTACCATTCTTCACCTTTTGTTGCCTATTAGATCACTCTGGATCTAAAATATTGGTCTGACTTTGAGCCATTATCATTGTCACATTTTCCATTATTTGCTGTGTGAGCTCCCTTTGAGTTCTATCTTTGTCTGGGTTTTCTACACCAACAGGAGAGAGAAATGCTAGATCTGAAGTGCTGAGGACTTCCAAGAACCCATCCCATTGAAGAGAATTGGAAACACCTTCTTGTTTTCCTCCCAGGTGCCCTTAATACAAAAAATTCTTTCAAAAAATATTGTTCTTGTCTTGTCTATTGGATGTATGGAGCAAAACCTTATTTTTACTGCTTAATGTCTCTTTATGCATAGATCTGCTTTTTTGCAGCACTTGTCTTGATCAACTAAATGCAGATCTGAAGATATTGGCAGTCATATTTGATGTTAGGGCTATAAGTTATGCGTAGCTAAAGTGGTCTTTTTTCGTACACTTCGACAAAAGATTCATACTAACAATTGGCGACTCCACACAGGGTTTCAATTACGACCGTTGTCGTTTTTCATATTCCTGCATATCCAGCTACTTCAAACCCTAGGGTTTCTTTTCAGCTTTTTTTTTTTGCTATTTTTATGTTGTTTTTCACCTATAAAACCCTAAAACATTAAAATTTCTAACTTCCGTGTGTTTCTAGACCTATTGCATAGGTGATAGACATCAGCCGCAGCTGAGACGGCAACTTTTTTGGAAATCTGTCACCGGGACACCCGGAGCTTCAGGTTGCACTTTTAAGCCCAGAAACTACGACCTGGCCTCCAGGTCGCACTTTTCAGCCCATTGTCTGCGACCTGCATAGAAAACAGGTCAAAACCTGTGACCTGCCAGTTTTTCTGCTATTTTTCTGCAATTTTTCTGGGTTTTTCTGAAGCTTCTGTCAGGGTTTTCCAGCCTCTGT